>JADLZN010006375.1:0-219470 GCA_018155175.1 Sinocyclocheilus anophthalmus
TTTGCATTTATTTGTGAACTCTCTGTAACAAGATGTTTGTAATCTTTTTATGTTTCAGTTTTACAAAAAATAAAGAAAAGAATAAGAAATGGTAAAGGAAAGAACCTAACAGTAAAACTTTCATCTTTACTCCTGCATCTGCATCTTTTCTGACTTCTGACTGTTAGCTATCTGTCAGTGTTGCGTAGATCGAACACGCATCTAGGACAGAATAGTCCGCGAAACGTCAAGTAACAACAAATCTCTTCATCTCTTGCTGACGGGTGCTGCCACTTTGAGTTTAAAGCAGGAACATAGCCAAGCTCTCCGTCTTTTATGAGTTTTCTCAGTTGACTTTAAAGAACTCTAGAAACGAGTATTAAACGTTTGGAGTCATGCAACCTCCGTTAATCAGCAAACATCTCCCGGACACAGCCCACGTACGTCTGGCCGACGTCGGCCCAAGAGTGAAACTCGGGCCTCATTTCTGAAACCATCGAATAAGTGTCGTCCAGGCATAGTCGATACATCATTCTTCTGCTCTGTTTCTCACTCCATCAAGCGTCGGCCTGATCTCTCACGACCGGAGGCCGATGCCGCGCTTTTCTGTTTGCTGGAGCCGTTATTCGTCCTTTTTATCATACGTAGCAACCTACAGAGAGAAAAGACTCATCCCGCGACATCTGGGCTTTCAGGGTAATTTCACTTGACTAAATTATCAAAAAGCAATTGTGTTATTTCTGTGGTACACTTTCAGGTACGTTCATCACTTGTCCCTTGTGTGCTACAGCTCGGTGAATAGCCTTGCATTGGTGCTCATTATCCAACTAACGGTCACTTGTGTTGGGCTTAACGGTCACGATACCGTAGCGAGGTTTATTATTATTGTTAGCGCCTTAATGTATTTCCAGCAATTTCTCGGAGGGAAAATGTTATTAAAGCGAAGTCCTAACTGCTTTTCCGCCGTGTTTTTCACTGTTGTAGGCTAACGTTACCAGAAAGAATCCGTTTCTACGGTGAGCTATTGTTTCTGTTGCTTTTCAACTACAAAACTGAGTTTAAATTAATTATTGAATAATAATTGTTTGAGACTGTAAATTATTAATGTAATGTTTTAATTCTAGATGTTTATTTGTGTAAATGCTGTGAGTGCGTTGAGCTCTGCGCGAGCTGGGAGCAGAGTTGCCATGGAAACGTCTCTCGCTGCTGTTTTCACTGTTTTCAGGTAAATTTAGTCCCTAAAATCACGCAAATATTACATACAAACGTTCCTGACACGTTTCGTACTTGTAATTGACATGTTTCTACTGAATATTTATTTTATAGAAATGGTTTAGCCTCTTCGAAAAAGTCCATTAGCATCTCAACCGTTTTCAGACGAGCTAGGCTAACTCTGTAGATTGAGCTCTTGTTTATGAAACTTTGGGCTTTTAATCAAATCTTCATGTGTATGAGATGTTTTGATAGATCTGTAAAGGTTTTGCTGGCGATTTGTCAATGGGTTATTGGAAATGGGACTTAAATATGTACTTAACCTAAACATATACACTGTACTGTGAACCGATGGCGCCACATACATGGAGAGTATAATCGGCTGAAAACAAGTTCAATATTGATAAATTGTTCTGTGATTTCAGGAGGACAGAAAGAAACTCTACAGAACAGATGGGAAGCTCCAAGATTTCAACATTTCTGAATGAGCTGCTGACTGAGAAGTAGAAAATACAGGTGAACTGAACTAGAAGCTCATGAAATAACTTAATATGCATTTTTCCACAATATATTTTACCTATATCCCCATGCACCTGTTATTTCCTTTGTCAAAATGTGTGTGTGTGTGGTATATTTCTATCTATCTCAGGCTCCAGACTGCGACCAAATAGTTGCATTTTGCGACCATTTTTTCCTGCTGATGTGAATAAATGTTTTTAGAGGTTGCATTGGTGCGACTGAAAAATGCAAATATAATTTTATTTAAAATGAATGCGCAGGCGATTACGTTAAAGGCTCATCCAATCACTCTCCGTTTTCGCTTTCCCTCCACCGCCGTTCTATCGTCCTCTCAGGTACACATGGTCACTCAAGGCTATCAAAGCGCGCTAAAACACTTGTCTCACTGTCTGTCATTTATTAGAGCTCATGATGAAGCGGTCTATTATCTCATATTTTAGCAAAAACGCCTCAACGTCTAAAGACAGTATCTCAGCCGAAGGAGAGAAGGCAGATCTAGACAAAGAACAAGAAAAGGAGCATGCGAGTGAAGGGCAAACTCCTGCAGCTAAAAAGAAATGTGTTAAATTCCGTACAGAATGGCTGCGAAAATTTGAGTGGCTAAGGTACAAAAAAAGAGAGTAATGAAATGTATTGGGTATACTATATTGTACACAGTGTGGAACTAGCGCAGAGAACACAAAATTTGCAAAAGGGTGTTCAAACTTCAAACATGAATCTATAAAGCTCCACACTGAGAGCATAAAACATAGACTTTGCAGAGATGCCTGTATGGCACGAAGCACAGGCCCTCTCGCCGCCGGCTTTAAGCGACAAGAGGCTGCGAGTCGAGCCTCCGAGGTGACTGAACTTTTGGCAAAGTTTAACACGGCTTATCATATTGCAAAAAGCGAGATGCCCTTCACAAAGTTTAGGTCCGAGATAATTCTTCAAAAGAAAAACGGAATTTCCATCAGTCTCAATTCATCGGTGTCATTGCAGACACAATGAAAAGCAAGAGCGCATGAACTTGCCTCAGCCCCATTTATATAGTTCATGATTGATGGAGACCCAGATGTGTCTATTTTGAAAACCAGTTAACATCCTGATCGGGCACGTTGAGGTTCAGCATGCCAGTGCTCAAGGTGAGTGCTCAAGAAATCTAAACTAATTGTAAAGATAATGGAATTTACAGTTCAGTATCAGAGATTAAATCAGGGCTGTCCGCTCTGTAGCGTTATATTAAATGTTTTTTTTAATATATATTAAAAAAATGTATTATTGTAAAAATCACTTTTATTTTATACAATAAATTGATAGTTTTAACCTTTAATAATAATACCAGCTAACAGGGTTCCCTGCATAGTTTACAGCATTAAGAGATATTTATTTCCTTTAGAAAAATTACTTTACCTGATATTTATCCAAATTAATCTTTATTTAATTGAGATTGTAATCATAACTCAAGCTTACCAAATCATGAAAATATTTTCCCTAATTAAAAAACAAAGAAATTATTAAATTACCAAGATTTGTCAGCCCTGTTAAATAATGAAAATAATTAAAATAATGCATTTGTTTGATTAATGTGATATTATAAACTAATTTGTTGTTTTTTATTTAAGGCATTTAAATATGCAGCAGCAAAAGAGGCATTCTCTGCTCTAAGACCACAGTGCAAAAATTGGCTGAAAAAAAAAAAAACTGTAGCCATGGGGGCAGATGGGGCAGCTGTAAATCTTGGACACAAGCGGGGGGTAATATCCCTTGTCCAGGCAGAGGCAGGGAACTACATTGTTCCTTTCCATTGTATGCCTCACAGGTACGTAAACATGAAGCTAACTATCAGTCCTATACATTTCTTGGGTAGCCTTTTCTGATTACACTTTTCTGTGTAGGCTTGATCTGGCTCTGTTGTCAGTGCAAAAGGAAAACCCAATGATTGGGAAAGTTTACAACCTCAATATGGTTTGGAAAACATACCATTTCAGCAGCAAATCCATGAGGGATCTGAGGGTCTTTGGGGAAGACCTAGGCATAAGAGTGAATTCCTCAAGTGGAGTAAAAGGAACGTGCTGGCTACCACATGTGTCTAGATTGCTGGAGACACTGTTAAAACTGGAGAGAGAGGAGGTTATCTTCAGGACCCAGCACAGTTTACTGCAGTCTATGTGCACATGCACCACTTGGCCAGTGCATCAGCAAACACAGACATTGCTGGAAGGGCCAAAAAGGTAACTAGTATTTGTTGAAATTTAATTATTTTTATTTATTGTTGTTTATCATTATTGAGTGCAATTTAACTTTTGGTTAAGCAGGTTTTCTCTTTGGTGCTGTATTTCAGATCTAGAAGACTATGGAGGATGGAACTTTTGTAGCCTTCTGCCACTTTCTTGCTGATGTTTTTTTCTGTGATCAGTCAGTTTAGTTTACTTTTGCAAAGAAATGAAGTCATTCTACCCCAGGTAATACTATGTGTGATACAAATTATAACTTAATAAACAATCAAAAAACCACCATATTAATAACCTGACCCAACAGGCTGTCAGTGGGGTTCAAAACCTCATTGTGAACATTGAAACAATGGCAGTGAGACCCAAACCAGGAGGAAGACTCCAGCAACTTGTAACAGACATGCAAGTAATGGCACACACAGAATGAAGTGCCATTCTACAAGTTTCAGGTAGTTATCCTGTTTTTTTTAATGTAATTTATGCTTATTATAATAAAACAATAAGTGTTGTTGTTTGATTACATAATCAGTGTAAATTAATATCATTTCAGGATGTCCCACTTTTGTATTGTGAAGCCACAGTGCTGGCAGAAAATGAGAGCATCTACATCAAATCTCCACAACTGCATCAGGGAGTAAAAGATACTGTGAATTCCACCATTAAGCACCTTCAAAACAGATTTGGTAGCCTTTTAGGTTATACGATTTTATTTATTGGACATTCTGCAGTATCAAAAGTATTATTAATTTTTGTATTGTTTGTGCTGGCAGGCACAGTGGGAAGCATGCATGAAACACCTACTGCCAAGCACCTACAGCAGTGAAATGCTTCAACATCTTTAATCAGGACTCCTGGCCAACTGAGAAAGAGAAACTCTTGGACTACGGTGCAGAAGAGCTTGATTTTCTGCTAAAGCATTTCTCTCCTGTCCTAGAAAGGTAACTTCTATGGAGCTGAGCCAATCTCTTAAGAATAGCCTTGATCGGGTTGTGTTAGCCACAGTGTTAACTGTCTTATTTTATTTTTAGGAATGGATGTGAACAAGATCTAGTTTCAGGCACTGAAAACAATGATCACGGTCTCTTTCATGGATAAGAGCTACCTCTGACTGTGGGACATCATGTTGTCTAAGGAACCATACTGCTCTGACTACAGTATTTACATTTTTTTTTTTATAATAATCACGGTTATGCTGTTACTTAAAGCATTGTTCTCACAACCATCTAATCTGTCTTCTTCTTTAGAACATCCTTCAGTTAGTTCATATTATGTTGGTGCTCCCTGTGTCCTCCGCTGTGTGTGTGAGGGGCTTTTCAGCACAGAAGCGGGTCAATTCTGATGTGAGGTCATGTCTCAACCCAGACACAGTGGAGGACCTCATCAGAATAAGTATAGAAGGCCCAGAACTAGAAGACTTCGATGCCAGGGAAATTAAGGAGTGGTTGTCAAAGGGAAAGGCCTAGAAGGCCAAATTACAAGTCCTGACCAAATGAATTCTTCAGAGTTCAGGGAGACTTTCTGTAGTTATTATAGCTCATGAATGTGATGTAAGTCTGCATTAAAGTAAAGCTGTTTACAAAAACAAAAAAGTTGCAACGAGTTACTTAACATGAGTTTACAGACTTGCAATGAGTTTAACTGATTACAGTACGGTAAAGATATATTGAGAGTTTGCAAAATTTTATAAAAAAAATTTTGTATAGAACAATTATCCGTAGTTTGTATTAATCATTAATGGCATTAAAACCTGTTGGACAATTTCAGTTTTTTTTGTTTGGTTTGTTTTACCCCACCCCACGCTGGTGCCACCCAATTAAGTCAAGCGCCAACCCACTCTCAATGTTAGTCTTGAGCCCTTGTGTGTGTGTGTGTGTGGATAGATAGTATTTTACAAAGGCCTTGACATGCAGTAGGGCTTAATGTGGACACGGTCCTTGGGGAGGGGCCGTAAATTACAAACAGATTCTGTGTGTGTGTTTAGATTATATTATTAGTTAGGTGTATTTTTTTTGTATATTAGTTTTATTATATTATAGATACGTCTTTTCTTTTAGCTGCCTTGTACCTCTTCTCTGCGCAGGACAGTAAGGATAATCTCAACATACACACTATTTCATAAGTGGGGGGTGGTAGAGTTTTTAAAATGTTTTGAAAAGTCTCTTATCCCCACCCACAGCTTACATGTAGAAATGCATACTATTTAAAATAACTTCTCTATTTTAATATATTTCAAATTGTAATTTAATCCTGTGATGCAAAGCAGAATTTTCAGCATCATTTCTCCAGTCTTCGGTGTCACATGATCCTTCATTAATCATTCTAATATGCTGATTTGCTGGCCAAGAAACATTTCTGATTATTATCATGTTTTCAGGATTCCTTTGAATAAAAGGTTTTTAAAAAGTACGCATGATTTGAAACAGAAATATGTGTTCTACACTTTGATAATTGATTAAGAAATTGATACTAACAAGAAATGTTTCTTGAGCAGCAAATCATCATATAAGAATTTCTGCAGGATTATTTGACACTGAAGACTGGAGTAATTATGCTTTGACCACAGAAATAAATTATATTTCACAATATATTCACATAAAAAAACCATAGTGTTATTTTGATCATATAAATGCAGCCTTGATGAGCAAAAGCATCGACGACCCAAACTTATGAACCGGTATTGGATAAATTACAGTATGTATTTCCACCCCTTAGTCAAGTCAAGTCAAGTCATCTTTATTTATATAGCGCCTTTAACAATACAGATTGTGACAAAGCAACTGAACAGCATTAATTAGGTCAATAATGCAAAATGACAATAGTAATCACTCAATTTTCAGTTAAAGGCAGTTTCATCATTGAATTCAGTGATGTCAAAATCCAGCTCATTTTAAATAGTATCTTTGCAATCAAGTCAACGATAACGCTAGAAATGAAGTGTCCCCAACTAAGCAAGCCAGAGGCGACAGCGGCATGGAACCAAAACTCCATCGGTGAGAGAATGGAGAAAAAACCTTTGGAGAAACCAGGCTCATTCGGGGGGCCAGTTCTCCTCTGACCAGAAGAACCAGCAGTACAGAAAAATCAATCTAAGACGTAATAAAACTGATGATGAACACTATTAACAGCAATTATTGCAATCAAACTTATAGCAAAATGTGGAGTTTTGTATTTTGTTCCATGGTTGTATCATCTGAGCCTCTTGAGGGTTGGCAATCTTCTCTCCTCCTGTTTTCTTGATCCGACCTGAAGCTTGGGAAATCCTAGTTTACCCACGGATGTGTAAATCCCGTGGCAAAAAACCGAAACAAATACAAACATAATTAGCGTAGCTTCTGTTCCAACCAAGCAAAAATTATTTGTTTACCCCAAACTAACGAATAATAATGTGCATTTGATCAGATATAACTGCAGTACAAGTTTATGAGATGCATTATTTGAATGCTTGGCCAATGAGATGTGTCTTTAATCTAGATTTAACAGAGAGAGTGTGTCTGAACCCCGCACGTTATCAGGAAGGCTATTCCAGAGTTTGAGAGACAAATTTGAAAAAGCTCTACCTCCTTTAGTGGAATTTGTTATCCTAGGTACTACCAAAAGTCCAGCATTTTGCGACCTTAGGGCGCGTGATGGATTGTAGCGTGGTAGAAAACTAGTATGCAGGAGCTAACCCATTAAGGGACTTATAGGCAAGTAATAATATTTTGTAACTGATACGGATCTTAATAGGTAGCCAGTGCAGAGACTTTTAAAATTGGGGTAATATGATCATAGTTTCTTGACCTGGTAAGGACTCTATCCCGCTGCATTTTGGACTATCGGTAGCTTGTTTATTGAAGATGCAGGAAAACCACCTAGCAGTGCATTACAATAACAATAGTCCAGTCTAGAGGTCATGAATGCATGAACTAGCTTGTCTGCATCAGAAACAGGTATCATGTTTCGTAACTTTGCAATGTTTCTAAGATGGAAGAATGCAGTTTTTTTGTAACATGGGAAATATGATTTTTCAAAAGACAAGTTGCTATCTACTATAACACCCAGATTTTTGACTGTAGAGGAAGTAACCGTACATCTGTCTTGTTGCAAATTGTAATCCAAGAGATTCTGTGTACTGTCTTTTGGTCCAATAAGTAATATATCTGTCTTATCCGAGTTTAATAGGAGAAAATTATTGGTCATCCATTTTTTTACATTTTTAACACACTCCGTTATCTTAGATAATTTAGAAGTTTCAGCTGGTCTTGTTGAGATATATAGTTGATTATCATCAGCATAACAGTGGAAACTATTCCTGTATTTTCTAATAATATTACCAATGGGTAACATGTATATTGAAAATAGCATAGGACCTAGGACAGATCTTTGTGGCACTCCATATTTTACTGGTGAAATTTAATACTTCCCCGTTTAAAGAAACAAATTGGTAGCGATCGGACAGGTAGGATCTAAACCATCTTAAAGCCTGCCCTTTAATACCTGTATAGTTTTGTAATCGATCTATGAGTATGTCATGATTTATAGTGTCGAACGCAGCACTAAGATAGTAAAACTAGCAGTGAGATGCAGCCTTGGTCTGATGCAAGTCATTTGTAATTTTAACAAGTTCAGTTTTTGTGCTATGGTGGGGCCTGAAACCTGCCTGAAATTCTTCATAGAGATCATTTTTTTTGCAGGAAGGAGCACAATTGAGCAGACATATCTTTTTCTAAAATTTTAGACATAAACTGAAAATTTTAAATGGGTCTGTAATTTGCAAGTTCTTTAGGATCTAGTTGTGGTTTCTTAATATGAGGCTTAATAACCGCCAGCTTGAATTTTTTTGGGACGTGACCTAAAGACAACGCCGAGTTAATAATATTGAGAAGCAGTTCTTCAGCTACAGGTAACAACTCTTTCAATAAATTAGTGGGTACAGGATCTAACAGGCAAGTTGTTGGTTTAGATGCAGTGATAAGATTATTTAGATCTTCCTGTCCTATAGTTGTAAATCACTGCAGTTTATCTTTTGGTGCAATGAATGAAGCTAAAGTATTATATGCTGTAGAATCTACATTTGTTATTGTGTTTCTGATGTTATCTTTTTTATCTGTGAAGAAATTCATAAAGTTATTACTATTAAACTTTGAGGGAATATTTAGATTGGGTGGCGTTTGGTTATTTGTTAATCTAGCCACTGTTCTAAATAAAAACCTAGGATTGTTTTGGTTATTTTCTATTAGTTTGTGGATATGCTCGGCCCTGGCAGCTTTTAGAGCCTGTCTATAGCTGGGCATACTGTTTTTCCACGCAATTCTTAAAACTTCTAAGTTAGTTTTTCTCCATTTGCGCTCTAGACTACGAGTTTTTTTCTTGAGAGATTGGGTATTACTGTTGTACCATGGCGCAGTACGTTTTTTTCTCTAACCTTTTTCAGTTTGATGGGGGCAACAGCTTCTAATGCATTAGAAGATAGTGCCCATGTTGCTAGTTTTTTCGTCTAGTTCATGTGTACTTATTTGTACACAGAGCAGTTGAGATAAATCATGCAGGTTTTTTGTGAATCTGTCTTTGGTGGCTGGAACTATAGTTCTGCCCGGACAATAACGCGGCGCCATTTAGTTAATATCAGTAATATGTAGCATGCACGATACAAGGAAATGGTCTGTAACATCATCGCTTTGAGGTACGATTTCTATATCAGTAAGATCAATTCCATGCTATTTAATTAAATCTAGCGTATGATTAAAACATGAGTGGGCCTGGTGACGTTTTGCTTTACTCCAAAAGAGTTTATTAGGTCAGTTAACGCAAGTCCTAATGCATCATTTGTTTTATCAACGTGAATATTAAAATCTCCGAATATTAGCGCTTTATCAACAGTAACCAACATGTCTGAGAGGAAATTTGCAATTTTTTTTAGGAAATCTGTATACGGCCCTGTTGGTCTATACACAGTAGCCAGAGCAAGAGATACGATAGATTTCTTTTGAATATCTGACAGTGTAACATTAAGCATTAGAAAAAAAAAAATATTTCAAATGAGTTAAACCGTATCCTGTCTTCTGATAACATTGCGAATATCCTATATATTGTTTGCAACACCGCCACCGATACCATCTGACGGGGCTCATGCTTATAACAGCAGCTTGGTGGAGTAGACTCATTTAGAACAAAATAGTCTTTTGGTTTGAGCCAGGTTTCAGTCAAACAGAGTACATCAAAACGATTATCTGTGATCATTTCATTTACATAACTGCTTTGGGTGAGAGTGATCTATTGTTTAGGAGCCCAAACTTTAAAATGTTTTTTGTTCATTTATTTTAAATGTTTCTGATTTATTCACGATCCGATTTTTTCTAGATCCTGCATTAAATTTTTATTTTGACCTCACTATTCGGGGAACAGACAGTCTTTATAGATTGGACAGCACAAATAGTTCTATCATTTATCGGGTAGAACAAAAGTCATCAGGGCATTTATTTGAGATTTGACTTAATAGTCACATGGAGCGCAGCGTCCTGGAGATGGTGTCCGACATGAGCTCCGCCCGCGCTGCTGGGTGCAGGCCATCAGCGGGAAGCGAAAGCCTAGGACGCTCCCAGAAAAGATTCCCGTTATTAACAAAGAGCAGTTTCTGTTCTTTACACCACGACAATAACCATTAATTTAAAGCAAAAACCCTACTGAACCTTTCGTGTCCTCGTCAATACGTGGGAAACGGTCCTGACACGATGATCATCGCCGCGGGCGATGTGCGGCGCACCGTCTCGATCAGGCTCCTGAAGTCCATCTTCAGCGTCTCGGTCTGCCGCAGCTTGGTGTCGTTAGCCCCCGTGTGAAGCACGACCGCTCTGGTGCTCTTGTCGCCCTTCAGGATCGCGGGTGTCTGCGCAGAAACATCGAGAACACGAGGACCAGGGAACTGTGAGTGTGCACTTTACCTTCAGCTAACTTAGCACGGACGTGCCGGACGATGGAGTCTCCGATGATCACAGCGTCGTGTTCCGTCTCGCGGAGGGGAGCGAAGTGGTTCTGGGTGGAGATCTCGAAGACCGGAGGCGGTGGAGTGGGAGAGGTCCTCGCCCGGGACTTGGCTCGCGTCTTCCGCTGCTGGTGCACCCAGGGTCTGTGGTGTCCCGGCGCTGGAGTAAAGGAGGTCTGGGAAGATTGTGTCCTGGGTGCACCGGGCCTGTGCAGAGAACCACACGGAGTAGAGGTGGTGGGAAGATAGCATCGCCTGTATACTTAGCCATCTGACTTGTGAGCGTCGCCTGGGATTTCTCACGCGGCTCTCCGCGCTCGTCACTGGGTCTGCTTTGCATCAGGTCCCTGATCTCTGCTTCTCACGTCCTCCAGCTCGACCTGCACCCGATGCATCTCGAACGGTCTCCCCTGCACTCAAAGGTAAACACTCATCTGCATTAAGGTCCCGTAACATGAGTAAACAATTGTAATGTTTGTGAATAGAGTATTACTGTAAGCGGATAGGCGGCCACCCCGCTGAAGGCGATGCTAGCGGGCTAATATGCTAAAGGCGGACTCGAAGGCCAAATAGAGCTAGTGATAACAAGGCGCTCTGATTTGTTTTTGTTGTAGAATACGATCGAGGATATATTCACACGTTATAGAAACAAAAATTATAGTGTATAAAATTGATTTTAAGAAAAAAAATTAGACGACAAAGAATTAACATGACGGAGCTCAACCTCAAACCACACGGCAGCAACAAACAGGCTTTATTTAAGTATTACTTAAATAATACTGTGGCATGTGTAGTCCATTCTAAAGAGACGAACTGTTCCCCAAATAATGAGGACAAATAATACATTTACTAAGGGATCACATGAAACACTTTTTTAGAGCATTAGTGGCAGTGTGCCGATTTTTGTTTATTGATAGGTGAAGTGTTTCATGTGATTGAGCACCTGCCTAAAGGTTTTGGATGTGCACGTATTACACCACCTTGTGATTAAACCAGATACATATAGCAGAATTAGCACAAATAGGGTCAGCAGCAGCTATGGTGCTTTGCCTGTAATGAGGTCACAAAATTCTGGACTATTGATAATACCAAGGATTTATCAAAGTCCACTGAAGGAAGTAGAGCTTTTTGGTATTTTACTTTGAAATAGACTTCCTGATAATAATGGGGCTCAGACACACTCTTTTGGTTTAAATTACATTTGACATATTAGACATACAGTATACTACTCAAAAACTACACGTTAAATACTGATATTCTTTCAAAATGTCAAAGGTGCAAAACATCTGAAGGCAATTTACTTAATATGCTTTGGAATTTTCCTGTATTGAATGATTTTTGAAAATATATCATTGATATATCTTCAAAGGTTATAGGAATCCCAATCAGTTATGATCCTAGAATTTGGATATTAGGGGATACTGAATTATTAGATGTGTCTCATCATAAAAAGTACTTCACACTTTTAGCTGGTACGGCTGGGAAAAGTGAACTGGAAGTCGACTCATTCTCCGTCTAGAAAACATTGGATCAACGAGCTCATTTCATACTGCACCCCTGAGAAAATCCTCTAGGAATTAGGAATCAGGAGGGTTAGGAAATCACCAAAATCATTCAAAAAAATGTGGGGCTCTTTTCTGGAGTATTTACCTTCTCTTATTGCAAATTAGTTGCAAGGAAATACAATATTTTTTAGATTTTATATTAATAATTATTGCAGCTAAATAGATGATTCCTGAGTTGCATGTTTGTTCTTTATTTCCTTCTTTTTTTGCTATATACTTTTGCTTTTGTAAAAGAAAACTAATGCTTGTAATGTTATGTATGCAATATATGTTTTGTTTCACATATTATATCTGAAAATAAAACTATTAAAAAAATACATATTTTTAGCCAAGTATTCACATAACACATCTCATAACCTTGCACTACAGTTTTATGTGATGAAATAAGTCGTATTTTGTCTGAAATAATATGAACAGCTGCTATGCTAATCTTTCTCCTTTTGTTTTCCTGTTTCTATCTCGGGATGCCCATCCCAAGGTTACTAGAGGTTACGCCAGATCCAGTTTGGATCCAGCCGCACTTGTGAAGACTTCAGATGACACCAACTGTACATGAACATACAAAACTGACAAATATTATCCTTATATTGCCTTTAAGGGTAAGTTTGACAATTTTCAACCCACTTTGTATTATTTCAACGTCTCTAATATCAGTAAATGAACTATATTTACTCTTTCTCTGAGTTATGTGTATCTATATATCCCCTTTTATTTGTAAGCAACACTCCGCAGGATGACGCAAAATTAAATGACGAGTTTTTACAAAATGACAAAAACACTTTTTGCATCATCAAAATGACAAAATGCTGTGTTTTGCGTCATACAGCAGTTTTGCTGACAGATAAACCGGGTATCTCAGAGAAAGAATAAACATGGTTCTTTTACATATATTACCAACATTGTAACAATACAAAGTTGATTGAAAATTGTTGAGCTTACCCTTTAATAATGTTGAACGATAGTGTTTAACTGAACACATGACTAGAGACTTCAGTAAGATTTTATCAGAAAAGATTTTAGAATTTGTATCATATAATTTAAAACATTTTAACTGCTGTAATTATTGTTTGCTCGGTTTTTATTTTGTGTTTATGTAACTCTTGTATTATTGTAACTCAGTTTTTGCCATGAAGATAGTGTTAGATTCTGACGTGGCAATAAAAATAAATAATTACTAGTACTGAACACGACTTATATTATCTTTGAGCTGCTGTCATGTGGACATTACTTTGTTTCCAGAAGATGGTCTTCCCCAGCGAGTCTCAGTCACCTCTGGCTGATTCAAGGAGGTTTTAAAATTGTAACCCTGAAAACGTGCATTTCCTGTAAACCTACTTTGAAAGATAAGTATTGTGAAAGGTACTTATATTTATACAACACTTAACAATGCTTTTACTATAGTAAAACTGTAGCAACCATAAGTGTAGTAACCAAGTTTTTTTTTTTTTTTTTGGTTCATACCATGGTTTTGATGCCATGGTTCTGCTATAGTTATTTTGTAGTAATACTACAGTAAACATGTGGTAACCATGACTATAGTGTAGTTTTTGAAATCGTGGTAAATTTTGTAGTTACTATGGTTTTACTGCAAATAGTAATGGTTGTTTTTGTGCTTACTATGGTTTTACTGCGACAGTCATAGTTATTGTAGTAAAACTATGGTTGATTTTGTTTTTACTATGGATTTTCTGCAAATGCTGTGGTAAAACCATGGTTAATCTTTGAAAGAGTACAAACAGTTGTGAATTGATTTGAATGCTCTCATTTGTAAGTCCCTTTTGATAAAAGCATCTGATAAATGTAAATGTTTTTGTATATTTAATATGTTTATTGAAATTGTTAATAAATTTGCAACCTTTATTGAGAGTGGTGTGTATTGTTTTATTATAAACCAGCGGCTGCTGCCGCGGCTGGTCCGTAACGATGAGCAAAACGCCGGTGAACCGCGTCCATGCAGAGCGGCCGGTATTTACAGCTGCATCGTCCCAACATCGGCCGGAGAGCATTTGCGATCAGAGGCCGACGTCGCGGCGACATCTTCCCTATTAGCAAACGATCCCCGAGCGACATCGTGCCGATGGAGTTTTGTACGTCGGGTCGACATCGGCCCAACGTATGTGTGCTGTCTGGGTTACTTTCTGTGACTGTGGGCAAGCAAAAGCAGTTTAAGAACGCTACATTTTGGTCTCTGTTTTTTATGGTTATACAATTTATATTGTCTGTCTTGTCATTTGTAGAGACAACCAGGATAACAGTGAAGAGACCATGGTGTGAAGAAGAGAGAAGCGCAGTAAACGAACATTTAGCAAGGTTTGTGGCATTTCTAACGCTTGTTAGTGTTAACCGAGCTGGTCATCAAATTACACCAATTAAAGAAGTAGACTGTTTTTGAACATCAATCTGAAAATAGCATTTTTTTTGCATTTCTCAGGCAGCTTTATAGTGATCAACAGGAAAATGCTTAATGATGCAAATAGAAATTAATGTAGTTGTAAAGATGCTCGGAGTCATTACTCAGCTGATGTTAGTTCAGTTCAGTTCAATAATGACTCAAAGCTGTCCACAATAAAACAAATAAATAAATAAAAAGAATGTACTTAAAATAATTCAGTCAGAAACGAACTCAATAGCGCCCCCATGAAAATGTCCTCACTCAGCTGGTAAAACACTGGTTCTTTTCCTTTGTTTTTTAAATAAGCCAAGGTGAAAATGTGAATCATAGAGACACCTAGTGTTGAAATATAGTATACATTTATCTGTAGTTGTGGCAGAAATGGTGGTCCTCATTTTGCAGGTTAATTTACTCGGTCCTCACATTGACTGTCATACAGGAATGTGTGTGTGTGTGTGTGTGTGTGTGTGTGTGTGTGTGTGTGTGTGTGTGTGTTGTGTGTGTGTGTGTGTAAGAGAGAGAGAGAGNAAAGAAAACAGTCATGAAGAAAACATGAGACTTGTATTCTCTTCCTCGACACATATTAAACCCGAGCGAGGCTGGAAACGATTAGACAAAATCTACTGTCGAGGGAAAATATACATAAAACTTTTTTTTTTCTATCAGTCAAAGCTGTGACACTCTGTTGGACCACAAAGCTCTCCTTTCTCTACAGTAGTGGATTTGAACCAACGAGGACCTTGCAGGCGGTAATAAAAGAGGGAGCATAGAGGGGGAAACTGCTCCCAGCCATTCCGTCTTCGCTGGTTAACAGGGCAGCCCCCGCTGATCAAAAGAACATTAGCTTTGATTAATCAATCAATGCCTTGGCGGCCCGCTCCTTCCTGTCAATGACTGGGGCTGCCAGCGGTACACCGAATGGAGGTTAGCGTATGATCCAGACCCCTCCTTACGGCGTGGCAAACATCCGGCTGCCGTTCTCACGCTGTGATGCCTGCCGAAATCCCCCACAATCGATCTTTAGTCCCTTTTACGGATTTAATTTGTGAAGTCTTTCCTGCTAATGACTCTGTTTGAGGTGTATTCATTTTACCACCACAGACTTCATCCTATCTGCGCTTCCTCGTTTGAAGTCATTTGAAGTTTTATCGCTGCTATAGAGCCGAATAACAAGCAAAACATTACAGAATATTGAAACCAACTTTTGCAGTTTATAGACATTTTGACTTTTTTTTTACAACAGTGGAGGTCCATCATTGGGTTAACTGAGTTGATTTGCTAATTGAAAATTGAAAATTTGTATTACATTGTTACGCCAGTAGGTGTACAACAGGTGACTGTCTTTATGAGTGAGTCATTGACTTATTCACTCAACCAGTTTGTTAGAAAACACTGATTCATTTCAAAATGAAACAAATAACTGTATTTATGAGTGAATCATTGTATAATTCACTCAATTGATTTTAATTGGAATGAAACACTGTGTGTTGTTGCAATGGTTCTGCTTTGGTTTCATGGTTAATTATTTTTTTATTTGTGAAGCAAAAATACTGTAAATATTGTGTCTACAATGTAACTTAGTTGCTTTTATACAAAGTTCAATTAACAAGATCATATTTGCAATTATATTGAATATCAGCAAAGCCACTCTGCCTCGGGCTGTTGAACTTTAATGCTAATGTACTAATGTATAATATTTACTCAAATCTCTGAACAAGTAAACACATATCTAGCAGTTTTTATTAGTAAGATGAGCTAGTCAACACATTGCTATGACCAACCTTAAAAATCTTTCATATGTTTCACAACAAACCTTACTGGTTTCATTTCTAATGGCTTGATATGCTCTGCAAATGCAAATGTAATTTCATATGACAAGGAAAGTCAACTTTCTTTCCGGAGTTGTGGGGTGGGGGCTCCCAGTGGGGGACGAAGTGCTGAAGAAGCCCTGTTCCAATTCTGTCATTGTCAAAGTTTGACATAATAAGTGACTGTTCCCGTGCCTTTGTTGAGTGATACAACACAAGAGCAGGGTCCCAATTCCTCACTGTTAATTTTTTGTTGTTTAAAGGGAAAAACACAAGATGTCTATTAAGGGATGCTCGGCAGTGCTTATGCTAAGTAATATAACAAACCTGTCGTGATGTCTGTTTGAGCACCTTTTATCTTTCCAAATCCACAGGAGGGCTCTACCTTTACCATGTTGGAGAGAAGCGGCATCTCTGAAATAATTTAAGTAACCCTTTTTTGAAAGCCCAGACAAGTTAAGAGAATTCACATCTAAGATCAAAGCTGTACTGTTGCAGTGCCACTGGAGTAAGAATTGGCTCTCTATCTTTCTATGTTGTGATCAAGTGCTGTTTTTTGTGGTTAAAAGGCTGTGCAAGCTTTTCCTAGCGTTTACCTATAAAGTTGAGTGTGTCTACATGTTTACTGCCAGGTGTGTGAACAGCAAATTAAGTGTCAAGATATATATGATGTCCACTGATGGAAAGCAAGCATTTATTATGTACCAGCCAAGAGACTGATTTATCTCTAACACCAACATTAATGTAAAGTCAACAGTGGTCATTCATTCTGTTACTTAAAATTATCGTATTTTGCATATAGGAAGGATCGGCTCTGCCTGTAGCTCTTGAAGCTCCACCCTCTTTTGAAAAGGGAGGCGGGAGCACCAGCTTATTTGCATTTAAAGGGACAAACACAAAAACAGCGCGTTTTGGCTCATACCCTAAAAATGGCATTTTCAACAAGCTATAAAAAATTATTTGTGCGGTATTTTGAGCTAAAACTACACATACACACTCTGGGGACATCAGAGACTTATTTTACATCTTGTAAAAAGTGGCATAATAGGTCACCTTTAAGTCGCAATTGCCTTTTTTCATGCTGTGCCAGAAACAAAACCCAGCATAACAGCAGTCTGTTTTACTTATGTGCTATTTCAAATCTTATATTTATATTTATTAATTTAGCAGATGCTTTTATCCAAAGCCACTTGTAAGGATACAAGCAGAAGGAATAAACCAAGCGTGTAACACAACATAAGTAATTTTAACATAGTGTATTCCTGTAAGCTTTGGAGTAGTGCAGGACTAAGTGATTTTTTTATTTATTTTTTTGTTAAGAAAAAATAGTTCATAAAAAAGGTTTGTTGAGTGCTATCAGAATAGGTCTTCGGAAACTGTATGATAACATTGTGTGAAGAAAAGTCCAAAATTATTTGCAAATTTGCAGATATTTGCAGAATCTAGCACTTGTTCCAGTCTAAAATAAAAAAAATGGCGTTTGCAACCAATGCCAATAGTGTATTTATTTATTTATTTATTTACTGTGGCCTGTTCTTCACACAAAGCCATCGTATGACTTCAGATGTCATGAAGTATAGTGGATTAGTCATGTTAAGCCATTTATTATACAAAGCATCATTGCATTTAAATTACACATATTTATCAGTTTTTGCTTTTCCTGCATCGAACCAATGACCTCACACCATGCTAAACTGTTAGAGCTACAGAAAGAAATTATATTTCGACATAATTCCATTAATTATTGACAGAATTTTCACATTTAGGTGAACCGTTTCTTTAATAACACCCTGATATTTGTGTAAGATTCAGCCGAACACCATTGTGTGTAAGGTTGAAGACAAGAAAGTTATTTCGCTAGTTTCTTTATTCATCTCTTTTCATTCTTGACAGATAAATCTGCTGGGATTTTCTCTCTCTCTCTCTCTCTCTCCTCCCCCGCTCTCTCCTCTCTCTCTCTCTCTCTCTCTCTTTTTTTCTTACACAAGAACATCTCTAATTTCATCAGCTCTCCTGACTGACAAGCATCATTACGGATAAAATTATCTTGGTAATTATCCTGCCGAAAAGAGATTTATTTCCCTTTGTGAGGAGGTGAGCGGATCCATGGGGCCACGTAGTGATCTGCAGCGTGGAGACGCTTCGTTAAAATAAGCATCCTAATGAGACGAGCCCTCCTGCAGAGTGCCGAGGCCCAAGCGTTACACCTAGCAGGAACACTCGCTTTTGTTCAGATGTGCATTAAGTAAGCGTGACCACGGTATCGTCTGTGTTTGGAGGGTCACTTATACAGGAATTCACAGTACGTAATTATCTTAATTTTCCCCCCCGGAGCCATATCCGATATGAGACCTTCCGCCCATAACTTCTCTGACGCAACTCACTCGTAGGCCTGTGTCACAGAAAGGTGTCAAGCTACTGTCGGAAATGTGAGATGATGAACCGAGAGTTCATTGACTGAAGTACTTTGAGGTATTTCGTTTTGCAAAACTTTGCCTGTAGTTGCAGTTTTGAAAATTTGAATATTAACTTGCTTGAAAGCCGTCTGTAGACTTATCAGTTAACATGCACTGGTTAACTGAATTTAAAACCTTCATAAACACTAACATTATGATTATTTCGAATGATAGAATTGTTTCTGCTTCTTAGTAAATACCATGAATGTATGCTTTTGGCTGAAACATTTATCCAAAGTGATTTACAGATACATTTTATCAGTATGTGTTTCCTGGGATTCGAACCCACAACCCATTGCATCAGACTTATTTCGATACAGTGCTTTTTGAAATATGTACATGATTGGTGTTGGTAATGTTTTCTGAAAGTGACACTTGAGTCTCCACTTAACTGTCGTTTGTGTGTTTGATTTTCATAATTGATCATTAGCAATTGTACAGGTTGACAAATTTTGTCATTAAACTCAGAGTTTAGGTGAAGCTGATGGGGAAACAAGCTCTTTACGATAATGAGCACCAATGTTTGCTGTAATTAAGTGCAGAATAAGTGGCCTCTTTTCCTAATGGCTTTTTTTTGTTTCTTTGCTAGTTAAGGATCATTGTCGATGGATAGATTATTAAAGACTGAAAGAACTTAACAGGCACCTACGGGAACTTTAGGAAAACTTCCAATAGTACACAAGATTCTTAACCAGAAGCCGTCATGTTTTTTCTGTGCTATTTCCTTCTGGTAACTTTAGGTGACATTGCTAGATGTTGGCAGTTGCAGTACAGATGGACTAAGGGGATCTCTAACATTAAGCAAGGTCTATCCATCCATCCATTTTCCATAACACTTTATCTTCTGCAGGGTTGCCATAATGGGTTGGAGCCGTCCCAGGTGTGTCCAAACCTGTTCCTGGAGGGCCGGTGTCCTGCAGAGTTCAGTTCCAACTCTAATTAAACACACCTGCCTTTAATTTTCAAGTGATCCTGAAGACCCTAATTAGTTACATCAGGTGTGTTTGATTAGGGTTGGAACTAAACTCTGCAGAACAGTCATCGCCAGTAGCAGGATTGGACACCCTGGATCTAGATCGGGTTGGTCCCACTTGGCCCTTGAAGACCACTATCCTGCAGAGTTTAGCTCCAGTCTTATTCAAACACACCTGAACCAGCTAATCATCGTCTTCAAGACTACTAGAAGCTACAGGCAGGTAAGTTTTTATCAGGGTTGGAGCTGAACTCTGCAGGAAAGTGGACCTGGAAGCCAAGTTTGCCCATCACTGATCTAGATGGTTCATTCCTATTACTATGAATGGGATAAACTGCAGCATGCAATATGGCGGAATAAATCATCAGCCAATCGCCAGTTGGTAAAATCTTCATGTCACTGCAGTTGCCATTAAGCTCCCGTTGCCATAGTAACAGTTATCCATGTAAATGTATAAACAATGTTCTCTAAAATGCTTACACTCTTCCATATATACTTTTTAGGAATGTAAAAATATATTTGCGTATGATGTTATAAGTTCTTTCCACATCTTTTCAGCAAATTTTGCCTTAAAGTAGTTTATTATTGGCTAAAGTTACATCTGCCAGTGACGAGTATAATTCAGGCTTCAGTGTCGCTTGCAACTGGACATGCACACTGGCTGTACCTGAAATGCTTGCATTTAAGTACTATTTTAGCATAAGAAACAAGGTTTTTCACCATTCAAGTAACTCGAGTTAGTCTTGCATGCCTAAAATAGCTGCCTGGAGGAATTGCAAATATGGCCGCAGAGTGACCTGATTTTCTTTGAAATGGACTTTGGTAGCATGGACATGGACAGTGGTCAGACATACTGTTTGGTAATCATTATGCAAAAATATTTAGCATAATGCACAGCTGGCAAATCAGAATCAAGTATTCCAGAGAACCATGTTAAAAAAAGACGTGTTTTTGGCGGCATAAAACTGTCAGTCCTATCAAAGCAGGTCACCGTCACAAGCTGATTGCATGATGTGAAATTTATGGCGTACACATGCAACGAAGCAAGTATTTGTACATACTCAGCATTCTGCTTTTGAATGTCCAGGCACAGTGCATGTGACAGTGCTGGAAGAAATGTAGACGCCGCCTTGGGTCGATACAAAAATGTATGTGCTTGGAGCCTAGGAGGCATTCAGTAATGAAATCAATAGCTGTGCTTGGCTCCTAGCATTAAGATCATTGGTCTGGCTGCTATTTAGTCATCGTTATCCTACAACCCGGGTGCAAGTTGGCTACCAGTGAAAAATCAATAAAGTGACACCACAGTCTGCATCCCAATTATTGGTGAGACTGGTGAGAGATCAATTCATGTGTTGGCCATTAACAGGTCCTTTTGGGAAATCATACTGCGTTATTTGTGTTCGGTTCTCTCGCATACAAGCGCTCTCCTTCCCTGCCTCACTCTAAAACAGCGAAATATACAAAGCAACAAGAGATTGTACAGCCAAAGACCTAGTTACCTTGTTTTGCTTTGCCTCATGCGACCCTCACATCAGTGATCTCACAATAACATGTATTATTAGGTTGTGTGCTATAACCTACCAGAGTTGCTGCAAAATGTCACTTAAAATAGAAACTTAGAATCTCATTTAGAAAGACATTAAATAACATCAAGCTGTAATTATTTGATTGCATGATTGATTTTTTTTGTGTGTGATTCTTTTAAAGGGAAGAAAGAAATGCTAGTTACAAAACGTTCTGACTAAATTGTGACAAGCAATGTGCAAAGTAGCAAAAAATAATTAATACTTTCAAACAGGTTTCCTGAACATTTCCTCATCTGGACAAACAGATATTCTGCTGGTCGGGATGCTCTGAGCTGTATCTGTGTTAAAGTCTAATCTGAACTCTAATAAAAAATAATTTTACATTAAAAATGATCGTCGTCACCCTGAGATTTGTATATAAGGATATAATAATAATATGCTTTGTTGCCTTGCAAAAAAAACTGAGCAAATTCAAAAATCATGGAAAATTTTATATTTAATCAAATGTTTTTTAAATAGATATTTACATCAAGTAAATAAATAAAAGGAAATCAATCAACCAATAAATCTTGGAAAATGTGATATTTATTCAATTGGTTTAAAATAGATATTACGTCACCCTAAAATTTGTATAAAAGGATATCTTGTTTTGTTGCTTTTTCTAAATAAAATAAATAAGACCGTAACATTTAATCAAATGGGTTAAAATGGATATTTATTTTAATTTTAAATGTGTTTCATATAAACTACCAAGTCCTGGGTTGATAAGATTAAAAAATACTAATTTTTCCGCACCAAGCCTGTACGTCAAAAAAATAACTAAAAAATAAACAGTAGTATTGTGAAATATTACTAAAATTTAAAATAAATAATTTTTCAGCAGCCATTACTCCAATCTTTAGTGTCACATGATCCTTCATAAATCATTCTAATATGTTGATTCTATTCTCAAGAAACATTTCTTATTATCGTTGAAAACGATGCTTTAATATTTTTTTGTGAACCACCATGCTTTCTTTTTTACAGTTTTTTTTTGTCTTTTTTCATTATAGAATGTTATAAATGTTATTAACTATCACTTTTATCAATTTAATGTCTCCTTGCTGCATAAAAGTATTAATTTAAAAAAAATTGATAAAAAAGATCTTACTGACCTAAACTTTGAACAGTAGTGTGTTTATACTTACTGTAACATTGCTATGTATAAAAATGTGTTCAATTAATGCAAATGAAAGTTGCTTTGCCATTTACCAAACTGTATTGTAAAAGTTTTAAACGTTCAGACTTTGTTTTTAATGAAATACTTTGTATTTATTCTGAATTCATTATATGTACACCACTTAAAGATTACCCAGTTCAACCTGATAGAAATATTTAATATAATTGAAATTCATAAATGCAAAAGTGTTGAAGAGCCAAGAAGTTGTGCTTACACTAGGCAGCCGTCCAGTTTTCAAAGTCTCTTTTTTTTTTTTATAAATGTGAAACTACTATTAAGTCTAAAGGAAAAGCATTAGCGTTCTTCAGTTGAGGTGCAAATCCAACACTAATGATATGTGTCTTGCAGCATTACTATTCTGATGGTGAGGTTGTTGACACCTGACACAGACCACACTCTTAAATCTCTGACTGCAGCACAACATCTTTAAATCCCTTGTCCCACGTTGATTGACATCTCTCATGTGCTTCTCTGGTAAAGTAGCACAGCCCTACATTTCTCCCTGGAATGGTAAACACGAGGTAAAACATATTACTAGGAGAAGCCAGCAAACGGCAGCGTGTCAGTAGGAGAATATCTCATCGGTCCACATTCTTTATCAACTAGCTCTCTGTGCCACACTTTCTCGTGCAGCTCATGCATATGTAAAGACCAGAATATGTTCCAGCAGAGATAAGGATGTTGCTCGCACCTGCAATGCCTTACAAAAACACAAGCACAATGGCAACATGACGTGCAGCTGTTTAGCGTGACAGTGGTGTAATTGTAAGGAGGGAGAAGACGTCTTGCTCTTCACTCAGCTTGAGACAAGACTAACTTCTCGCTTCGAGATACTCTATGGAGGAAAATGACAGGAGCGGAGAATGACTAGATCTCTTTAGTGCCTACAATTACATGGCATGATGCCTTATGTGTGCAGTCAATAGAATAAGGCCTAACGAAGCAGATATTTTAAACACATGGCTACAAGATACAATTAGTTAAGTGGGAATGCACCATGCGGCGTTCAGCATAACACTGAAAACATCTGAGGCCAAAAAATGAGGCGCATTTATATAGAAGCTGAAGAACACAAAATGTAGATTTGTTCAGTTGACAGGCTTTTTATCCTAAGCAACTTCAAAAACCACTCTCATGAAAACTGGTAATAATTTGTATTGTCAAAATCGTGACTTCAGTCACACGACTTATTTTATATGTTATTTTTTAAAGTTTCTTTTTCTCATAAAAAATCGTATAGCATCTCATGAGACTGGGTCAGAACCTGTAACTTTGCCATTGCTAGTGTCACAACAGCACTTTAAATGAATTTCTAGAAGCGTTTTGTGACATACTTGTGCTAAGTAAATCAATAATGAAGTGCCGAGTTTAGATGTATTGTGTGATACCAATCATAACTTCAAAGCTTGAAAAGTTTAATTTTTAAATTGAAACAAAACTTCCCTCAGACCTTGTTTTGTTTACGTCTAGTATTAAGATCCAAATGGAAGCCACAGAATAAAACATTTTAAAAAAGTAATTGCAACTTTTTATCTCACAATTATGAGTTTATGTCTCACAATTACAAGTCCTCGTAATTCTGACTTCCTGAGAATTCTGGGTTTATATTTCTTTTTGTATGAATTCTGAGTTTACATCTCTCTTTTTTTTGTTTGTTTCTGCCACAATTAAAAATTAAATAAAATAAAAGGGTATTTGTGAGTGTTTATCTCAGTTTTTTTTCTTGCAATTGCAATATTATAACTCACAATTCTGACATTTTTCTTTGTTTTCAGTTTCTCAGAATTGCAAGAAAAATGTCAGAACTGTGAGATGAAAAGTAGACATTTTTATTTTTATTTATTTATTTTTTAAATCATGTGGCCGAAACAGGCTCCCATACAGTTGATCTGTATAAAAGTGGTCAGAAAAGTATATTTTGATTACATAGGGAATAAAACGTTCTTATAGTGTTACAGTGACTGTTCACAGGATCACACTTTTACTACCTGGGTAAAAAGCAGGTGAGATGATATTCCAGATAAACTGTGGGTTGAAGCAAAATATTTGGCACCCACCTCCTTGTACAGAATCAGAATCATAAAGAGCTTTATTGCCAAGTATGTTTGCACATACAAGGAATTTGTTATAGTGTCTCAAGCTTCCAGTACACGGAGACAACACACAGGTAATAAAAATAAGATGTGAATAAAATACACATACATAAATATAAACCACAAAAAAAAGAAAAGAATAAATTGTATGTACAGGTGTGCTATAGATAGAATAGGAATAGAATAAAATAAAATAAAGTATAATGTGACAAACAGTCTTAGGAAGTCACCATAAAATGCAAGCTTGTACTTGCCAGCAGTGTTATGCACTGAAGGAATCAGCAGTTTATTGTTTGATTTGGCTGGAAGACTTTACTGTACAGATCAAAATAATCTCGGATTAATCAATTATCCTCAAGACTCCAAAGTATTAGCCTGTTGACATTACTACAACAAAGCAGTCAGGCTAGAAAGGAGCAATGGGCTGGCTCTGGTCCAAGTAGGCTGTCCTATGTGAATTTACGCAATAACTAAACTCAACTATTTCCGATTTCAAGGCATTGACAAGCACTTGTTATTCGCAGGAGTCGTCAACCAGGTAAGCGAAGCAATTTCCCATGTTGCCATAATATTGTTCCAGTATATCGCTGCATTTTGACTGGAAAGGGTGTAACAAGCTCCAAATTTAAATAATGCACACATTTGGTCAAAACTGTAAGCGAGTGACGCGACCGAACTCAAATGAAGCTGCAATATATTGTACTAGTTACAATATATATATAATATATAATATATATATATATATTGTAGTAGTATGCTCACTTGTGGTGTAAACAGGTTCCAGTGTAACTACTCAGTGTTTTTAAATAACTTTGAAATAGTGCGTCGGGTAATGATTTTATTCGATAGGTGTGAAATATGATCCTTGAGCCATGTACTGATGATTGGCCAGACATTTGGAGTAAAAGCAAATGGTGAGGTTTTTAAATTAAAGAATCCTTGGTTGGGGTGCAATAATAAGAGGATTGGTATTTTATTGTTCAATCTGACTTGAATTCATATGGCATTTTACTTTTTTCACCATTGGTAAAATGAAAGCAGAGACTATTGATCCAGTTAAATTAATATTAAAGTGACTACATAATAACATTACAGTTTATTTGGGTTTTTGAAGCCCTATCTTTGTGTTTTTCTAATTCTTTTGAAGGTTACATTTTAGTCTAATAACATGCAATTCTTGACCTAGCTGTCTTAGTATGAAGCATGGTTTGTGGTATTTGATTTTAACAGTGTGGCAACAAATAAAATCAGAAATAAACATACAAATTAGAAGGAAGTAAGAATCAAATAAACAAATTAAACAGCATGGAACTAATTTCATTGGTTATTTTCTTAATTACAGGATGCCTGGTCTGTTCTAATGCAGGATCAACAGGGGTCTTCAAAGAACAAGGTGTCCAGGTTTCCATGGAGTGGTCTACATTTCAAATTCAAGGTTTCAACAATGAAAACAGAGACATTGTTTTATGTTCATTATGGAACAAAATCAAAATACATTTTTGCTCAAAAGCACATGCTCTTGCTGAAAAGACAGAGAACTTAAAAAATATGTATGCAATGAACATGTCATTACTAAAAGAGCCTTACTCACATACCACATATTACCTTGCCAAAAAGAATCGCCCCTTCACAGATCACAAAGCAAAAATGGGACAAATTCTGTACTCCTGTTTCAGTGCCACCAAAAATATCAAAAACTTTGCGAAATAAATACTGTGTTCAATTGTGAACAACACTGTTAGCTCCTCGAGCAAACTATCTGTACTTATAGATGAGGTATCCACCCTGAGTAGAAAAACCACCATGGTTGTTAACTTCAAAGCCTCTATCCTAGGTGAAACCACCAGAGTTCATATTTCTTGATCTAGTGGAACTTCAGGACCAGACATCTGAAGGAATAACTGATGCTTTTATGAGTTGCCTAGCAAAAGCAGGATTCACAGAATAGTGTCTAAAACAAAACTAGGTGTCCTTTGTCTCAGATGATGCTAGTGTTATGGTGGGCAAGCACTCTGGTGTGTCAACAAAAATGAAAAGATTTCTAATTTTTCTGCTCACTTGGCTAGAACTTCTCACATAGGCTAACACTGGCAGTTTCTGATGCTCTAGATAAAGTTACTGCTATCAATCACTTCAGAGTCTTTGTTGAAAAATTGCACAACATCTATAGCAAGTCAAACAAAAACCAGAGTGGGCTTTTAGAATCAGCAGCTTGCAGGTTCTCAAAATCGGCAGAGTCTTAGATGTTGGATGGGTCGCCAGTAGTTTTTCGGAATGTTCGGGCTGTCTAGGCATCTTTTACTGCCCAAGTCAGGCACTTTGAAAAGGCCTCCAATCATGACCAGAGGAACTGCACCGAGAGACAGACATACCCTGGTTTGATGTATGATACCTTACTTGAATTGTCCATTGTCTCAGAGGAATTGCAAACGCAAACTGTGACTCTACTCAGAGCAGATATTCTTGTGAAAAGAGCAATCTTGGTTTTAGCATCATTTAAAACTCAGCCAGGGGGTAAACTTTCAGCTGCTTTGGAGGCAAAAGATCATGGCAGATTCAAAGATCTGCACTTGAAGTCAAACCCTAAGATTAAGTCTATAAACACTGAAGAATTATTGCAAAGCCTAACTGGCAGTGTACAGGAACGTCTTCCTTTTGAAGAAGACATCCTCAAAGATTTAAGCATTCTGGATACAAGTAGGTGGCCATCAGAGCCTGACATTCATTATGGTGAAGCAGAGGTTCGTAGGCTTTGTGCACGTTTTAATTTGTGGGCTGACTAGGCCATTAGGGGAATTCAATACTTAATTGAACCTCCCCAAACTGAAAGTCTGAATTTTAAACCCCTTAAGAACTGTATGCAGACCTTTCCTGCCAGCACTGCAAAATGGGAAAGAGGTTTCAGTCTTATGAATACCATCTTGACTAACAAGAGGTCTGTGCTTCTTGTTTCAAATGTTTCACATTTGAGAGTGATTAACCTCAATGGCCCACCTATTTCACTGTTCAACCCAGATAAATATGTATAGTCCTGGACAAGACATCATTGCACTGAAAAACACCCACAGTCACGGCAATGCAAATCGGAAACTAGATAGAAAATCTGTTTGGAACATACTGTAACTGAATAAAGAATGCATAATTTAAAAATGTCATACTTTTATAACTGATAATGTTTTTTTAGAGTATTCAATGAGTTTAGAAATGTATGCACAAATGACAGATTGTAAATGTAATTTACATGTAATATAAATCGATATATTACTAATAAACTAAACAAACACATTTCTGTCATTTTTGGCCACATTTATTTGGGATTTGGGTTGGGATGGATAATAGTATACCACTTTTTTAGGACTACACCACTGATCTGCACTTTGTTGTTTAAGATGAGATAATTTGTGATAGTGTGCAATGCTGTAAAACTGCATAAAAAGAAATATGATGTAACATGAGCAAATCTAAATTTAATGCTGCAATCGACCATTTTAATTTCATTTAATTTGTGACAGCTGTTTTAGATTTAGTTAGTACAGGGGCTTTTTCTCCCAAGCCGCCGTTAATTTCTGACCTGTGGTCAGGGGAAGCCTTTCACAGCCTTACTCACACTCTGTCTATGATCTTACCATCATCATGAAGTGAAAACGAGGATCCACTCTGCCAGTGTAACTCGTCAATGTCGCTGTCTGTAAATACCTTCAGAAAAGAGCGCGTGGTGCACTTTATTTTTATTTTGTAAACAAAAATCTAATTTGGATTAGCTTCTTAAGAAATTGGGACAAAAAATAGCAGACACTTAAAAAATAGTTTAATGTTTCAATTCTAGTGTTAATGAAACAATATTAACACTCTTCCATTTAGTTTTGTCCAGAAAACAATTCTGTTCAACACAATAAAAATCTCCAGTTCTACCAACATCTACATCAATACAGTAATTGGTAACGCTTTAGATTACAACCCGCAAAGAACTACAAAAGTATACTGAATTTACAGTCTACTTTTCTGTAATTATTGTTTTTCTATAAAGAAAATACGTGTAGGTATAAGGGAACAATGTGTTACTTTGAGTAATAAGGGGGTAACAACCAGATATGCAACCTGCAAAGAACTGCGTAAGTAAACTGAAGTTACAGCGTAACTATTTTGTAATTATAGTGTACCTATTCAGTACCTCTGTGTAGGTATAAGGGAATAATATGCGAAGTTTGGGGAATAAAGGGGTAACAACCTGTAATATTACAAATTATTTATACTGTAAGTATTCTGAAGCTAAGAGATACCTACAAGTGCATCTCAATTAATTAGTCGTGGAAAAGTTAATTTATTTCAGTAATTCAACTCAATTTTGTGAAACCCTTCGTTTATTACCATTCAATGCACACAGACTGAAGTAGTTTAAGTCTTTGTTCTTTTAATTGATGATTTTGGCTCACATTTAACAAAAACCCACCATTCACTATCTCAACAAATTAGAAAATGGTGACATGCCAATCAGCTTGCACGATCAGCTCAGGGAAATATGACATTAATTAACTAGTTATAATTAATTATGAATATTTAGATCCACTGTAGATATTTAGCTGACATCTCAGGGTCAACTGTCTTGTCAATTCTAAGAATGTTAATTTCCTGGTTAAGGGAATTAACTTTCTTACTGTACAATTTTACAAAAGCTTGTAGCATAAATCTGCAGGATTAAGTGACTCAAGTTATGAGCAAACAATAAACAACGTCAAGTGTGATACAAGTAAAGTTTTATTAACTACATAAACACATAAACTAGTCTAACACTACATAAACCCATACACTGGTCGAACACTTAAACTGGTCTAACATCCTACATAAACACATAAACTGGTCTAACATACACATACACACACACACAGTTTGTATAGGAAAGGGTTAAAGCTTAACCCTTTAAAGAGAAGAGAAAATAAGAACATGAAGTTATTGAAACATTTGCATATTCAGCAGATCTACACTTGAGGGAAGCGTCAGATTCTTAGTTCAATCACACCTTTGTAAAAAGGTGTAACTGTTATTTAATGTATCAATTAATAAGACTAAGTTGGATACGTGCATGTCTCGTCTGTCTGAAAGAAAGGCTTGATGCAATCTGAAAGTCCCAGTGATCTTTTTGCTGAAGTTGGTTGATGAAAAAAAAACAGTTTGAGTCAGAGAATCTTGTTGAATGGAGAAGACAAGGCCGAAAGCCTGGCACAATAAACCTTAGGATGCCTTGAGCATTGGGAGCTCACATCTTATCAAACCTAACAGAACCACCGACTCTGGGCGGGTCCCTAGTGTGAGACCTTTTTGCTGTAGAAAATTCCCGCCTCTCAAAATGGGCTTGTCAAATGAGAAAGGCTGAAATTCCAAGCGAGAGTTTGGAAATACTGGGGAGTTTATAACCCTTTGTGTGGAAGCATGGTAATTTACATATGGAACTTGAATCAAAATTACTAAAAATTATCAGGACACTAATATATTGCCTATGTACCAACATAATATACACGCTTGTTTCGATCATCAGAGCTATGACAAGTAGGATTACATTATAGTGAAGGATGACCTGATTGTGTTTTCCATCATAAGCATTCTAAACTACGTCTAAACATATCACGACCATACACAATGACCTGAAGGATACACTTGTAGCGTCTGGACCAATCAAAAACAATTTTTCATTTGATTTAACAAATACTCTGTAACACCCATCAGTTAACAAGCCATATGAGGACCCATGAACCCTTCCCCCCCTGGAATGCGTAACACCCCAGGAAGTCGAACATGCTTCTTTGTTGCATGGCAACCAACGCTGCTATCACTGGGTTTATTGGCCAAAAGTTCTAAAGCAGGGAAAATCCCTGCATGTCCCAATGAAAAGCAGAGTAGAAATGGACTGTGTTATAGTTAATTCATAGGAAAACCGTTATTTTAATGAACACACATATTCTTCAGGCCATTGTGTACATTATTGCTGTTTTGTATTAATCTGTTTTATTATAGACTATTTTTATTCATGCTTACTATAAACCACTCATTCATATAAGTAACTCTCCCATGTCTAGTATCTATGAATTCATCTTCGGATGATCTAACTGAGAATGCATATTGTATGTTTACACCTACGCAACATATTGGTGTTCTAAGAGTCTTTAATAATTGTTACACAAGCTTCATACCACAAATCACCATGCTTTCCAACAAAGGGCCATAAAAAAACGCCCTGTATCTCAGAACCCCCCACTTGAGGTTCCGGACGTTCTCATTGGATAAGCCCATCTTGAGAGGCGTGAATCTTTGCGGGCTTTAAAGGCCACACTTCATGTGACACGCCCCAGTCGGTGGTTCGGTCAGATGCTAAGTTGAAGATGTGAGAAAACGCTTCAGGAAAAGCTTTGTGCCAGGCCTTTCGGCCTTGATTTTTCCATTCACCAAAGATTCTCTGACTCAAACTAGTTCTTTCTCATCAACCAACTTCAGCAAGATCTTTGGGCCTTAAGATTGCATCAGGAAGCTCTTTCAGACAGCCGAGACTCGCAAGTATCAAACTTAGCCTTATTACTTGATACATTAAGTATCAGTTACACCTTTTTACAAAGGTGTTTGAACTAAGAATCTGACGTTTTCCGTCAGGTTTTAGATCTGCTGAATATGCACAATGGTTCCATAAATGTCATTCCTTATGTCTCTTTCTGTACTGAGCTATACTTTAACCCTTTCCTATACCAACTGAATGCATGTGTGTGTGTGTGTATGGGTGTATTTAGACCAGTTATGTTTTTTATGTAGGGTGTTAGACCAGTTTGTGTGTTTATGTAGTATGTTAGTCTAGTTTAAGTGTTTTTGTAGTTAATAAAACCTTACTTGTATCCCACTTGACGTGGTTCATTGTTTGCTCATAACCGGAGTCACTTAATCATGCAGATTTATGCTACATGCTCTGTGTAGTATTGTACAGTTAGAAAGTTATTTCCCTTAACCAGGAATTAACGTTCTTAGAATTGACAAGACAGTTGACCCTGAGTGGTCATCTAAATATCTACAGCGGATCTAAAATAAAATAGTTAATTATAACTAGTTATGGTTAATTATTCAGATTTCCTGTCATGAGCTGTGCGTACAGATTAGTGGAGAGAATGTTGTCTTGATTAAAAAAAAAACGAAAGTATAGGTTTCAACACGTTCAACTTAAATGTGTGTGTGCGTGATAGCCCAGGTTAAAATAGGACGTGACGTCAGATGCCCTGTTGTGTCCCTATTTGCTTGCTTGTTTAGATGCAGATAAAGTGGGGGTTTGATTTGGTACTGCTATTATAATTGTGAGAGTTTTTATGTATTTCATGCTTAATGGTATCAGTGTAAGGTTAATCTGATTTTTAGCAAATGAACCCTAATTTCAGTATTAAAGCATAAATCTGTCCTGACAAAGCGTAAGTCTAAATCTCAGCTCAGCGCATGTCCCCAACTGTACCATAATTTATAATGCTTTAGTGAAGAAATCACAAAAATCGCAGTATTGTTTAAATTGTTTCTTTGAAGAAGAAATCTCAGTATAGTTATATAACAAACTCGTACTTCTATGAGTAATAGTTATAAATCTGAAAGTATTTTTCCTTTGGGAGGGATCTACCTACTAACTTCTCACAATACTTAAACTGGTTGAGGTTGAACCATAGAACAGACAACTGATTTTCTTAGCAGAGATATATTATGAAAAAGAAAAACAACAACAATGAAATTCACAATAATAAACCCCAAAGCAAAAATAACATACCATAAACCAATCGTACAAAATGTTAATGTAATGAAGATGGTTATACTTATATGTCCCAGTCCAAAAGCGAAAGAAGAAACCTTGTAGAAAAGACAGATGTAAATAGTTCTTATCCTTGTAATTAATATCCAGTTTTGATGACCCAAAGTAAGGAGATGCAATGCAGGGAATAATACCATCTAACTGTATTTAAACTTCTCATAAGAGAACCATAGTGTCCCCTAATGATGGGTAGTAGAATTACACCCTAAGTAACATTTACCTGTTACATACCCCCCCGATCAGAAAAAGACTTATCATAACCGTAACAAGTTTTCAAATTCTGCACATGATATGTCTCAGCATTTTCAGAATCATTAAGGAAAGAAACAGAATAGTTGACAGGACCAAGACATTTAACAATCTTAGCCGGACCTTTCCACTTCGCTGCTAATTTAGCCATAAAGCCTTCTTCAGCTCTGGACAAAGGGTGAGACCGAACCCAGACTACATCTCCCACTTGGAATTGACTGTGCTTGCGTCGCAGGTCATAGTAGTATTTTTGTCTATGTTGGGCTCGTTCCACATTTTTCTTCACAAGGTCAATGAGTTGCTGTTGTCTTTCCAACACATTATAGGCAGGACTACAAGGAGCAGGAGGTTGATGTAAGGCCCTCTCTAACGGTCCCTTTAATTTCCATCCCAAAGCTACTTCGGCTGGTGTGAATCCTGTACTCTCTTGGAAAGTAGTATTGATTGCAAACCTAAATTCAGGCAACCATCGGTCCCATTGGCGATGCTGATCTCCCACGTATGAAGCAATCATTGTCTTCAGGTTGCGATTGATCCGTTCTGTCATATTCGTTTGGGGATGATAGGATGTAGTCAATTTTTGTACTACTCCCCACTGTTTGCAGATTAAGGAAAGTAGCTGTGAGGTAAACTGAGCTCCGCGATCCGACACCAAATAAGCAGGGGTGCCCCATCGAGTGAAGATTTCCTCCACTAGGATTCTGGCTATTGGGGGGGCTTTTGCCACTCTTAAAGGAAATAGCTCCACCCACTTGGAACAGTAATCAACGATTACTAAGAGATGTTCATTTTGTTTGACACTCTTTGGGAATGGACCCATCAGATCAACTCCAAGCATATAACCAGGTTCAACTACTGGCGTGGACTGTAGATATCCAGACAACCTAGTTAACACAGGCTTATACTTTTGACAAGTTTGACAATCTTTACAATACCTCCACACATCAGCTCTCACATTTGGCCAATAAGCTATGTCCAGAAGTCGAAGAAGGGTTTTTAATCTTCCAAGATGACTGCTTAAAGGGTTATCATGTACATATTGCAAGAACTCTTTACGAAAACCCATTGGTATGACCAGTTGTAGTTTTTGGCCTTTATTTCCATCTGGTACGCTGCGAAACAGTACTCCATTCTCCAGCACGTAATGCACTCTTGAAAGATCCTGAATAGTTTGAGAGTTAGCCTTTTTACATAGTTCCTGGATTTCCAAATCATCTTGTTGTACAGAAGTGATCTGATCTAAATCTACAGGTAAATTTGTTGAAAAAGCAACAGACTTAGTAGCTTTGATTACAGCCAACAGCTCCGATGATCCTGAGTGTTCTTGATTTCGGGACAACACATCAGGTACCACATTACATATACCTTTTCTGTATTTAACTGTAACGTATAGTCCTCCGTGTGAGACGAGAGTTTGGTTTAGGATGCTGAAAAACCCATGTGAGAGCTGCATGATCTGTGACTACTTCAAAAGGTCGTCCTTCCAGGTATTGTCTCCATTTTTCAACAGCCCACACGACAGCCAAACACTCTTTCTCTGAAACAGAATAAGCTTTTTCTGCTCCTCTTAATAACCTAGAAGCATAGGCTACCACATGTTCCTCTCCTTCTGTTTCCTGAGTTAATACAGCCCCCAATCCAATCTCACTAGCGTCGGTCTGCACTTTAAATGTCTTACTGAAATCTGGGGGAGTTAGTACTGGTGCTTGGGTAAGGTCTTGCTTTATAATCTCCAAAGCACGCTGGCATTGCTCAGTCCAAATCCATGAAGCTTTCTTTTGCTTAAGGGCATGTAAGGTGCAGCTTTTGCTGAAAAATTAGGGATAAAACGGTGGTACCACCCTGCCAAACCCAAGAAACGCTGAACATCCTTAAGCGATTGGGGTATCGGAAAATCCTGGACAGCAGCTACCTTTGCTGGATCAGTTTTTACTCCTTCCGCTGAAACAATGTGACCAAGAAAAGTAAATTCTCTTTGGATGAAGTTGCATTTTTTTAGATTAAGAGTGAGACCAGCATCATATAGACACTTGAAGACCTGGTTTAGATGTTGAAAATGCTCCAGTTCATTACGAGAATACACCACCACATCATCTATATATACCAGACAACACTTTCCTCTTAAATCTCTGAGTACATGTTCCATCAGCCTTTGGAATGAAGCAGCAGAGTTTTTCAATCCAAAAGGAAGCCGTAAGAACTCAAATAGCCCCGAGGACGTCACAAATGCTGTTTTCTGGATACTATCTGCTTCCATCTCCATTTGCCAATAGCCACTTTTAAGATCAAGGGTGGTGAATACAGCAGCTCCGTGCAGTGACTCTAAAATGTCAGAAATTTGTGGCATGGGGTAAGCATCAAGATGTGTTTTCATGTTCAGTCCTCTATAGTCAATACAGAATCTTGAACCACCATCTTTCTTTGGCACTACTACCACAGGAGAAGCCCAAGGAGAGATTGAAGTGCATATGATCTCTTTAGCTAACAACTCTTTGATTTCAGCATCAATGAACTGCTGCTTATCCCTAGAAACTCTGTAGGCTCTTTTCCTTACTGGGATTTCGTCTGTGGTAATAATGCAGTGTTTTACCAGATTTGTATGTCCAATATTGTGAGTGCAAACAGTTGGCCAGTCTAACATCAAATTTTCCAGATTCCTTTTCATCTGGGTTTGAGTGTCAGCTTTTTGAACAAGTTGCTGAACAGTCTGCAAGGTGTCCTCTGTAACTGGAAGATTGGGTATAGCAAGATAAAAATGCACTGTAGAACAGACATCATTGTTCAAAAATGGAAAATAAAAATCTGTCCCAGCTCCTATTGCAGAAGGCAAAGTGTACTGAGCTTTTTGGAAGTCTTAACACGATTCCGGTCATCAGCAGAAAATCCATGCCTAAAATGATTGGCACTGTCAAATCAGTATCTCTCATAATGAACAATGTCAGATCTACTTGTAGTCCTTGAACTTCACCTCTCCAATTTACCTTTCCCAAAGCCGTCTGCCTTTGTCCATTGGCCAGCATGAATGCCTGTCCTTGGCACGACTGGTATGGTTCGGTTTTACACAACTGTTTCCAACAGGATTCCTGGATAAGGGATAAAGTACTACCCGTATCCACCATGGCTGTGAAATGCCTATTTCTGACAACAATGGGAATATACACAGTGTTAATGTCTGGTCGTATTGAATTTTGAGTGGATTGCATAACTCTGGTATTAGCTGTATGAGATTTTCGTGGAGGTTCACGAGAGGTTTGTATCCTCCTTTGTTCTTCCCCATTCACCTGACTCCAGTACCTTTTAGACTCATCAAAATCTCGCTCTATCTGGGTACCAATTCTCACCAGTTCACCCACATCTTTCACAGTTCCTCTCATCAGGCTCGCTAACCGTGGATTACAATTCCTTAGTATAGCTTGTACTACTTCTCTGTCAGTCATCTCCTTTTTCCATCTCATGCATAAAGCACGGTAATGAAAGGCAAAATCTCGAATACTTTCCTTGACTCCTTGTTTCCTTTCTAATAATTTTCTTGCAGCCACTTCTTCATAATCTTCACTCAGAAATGACAGTAAGAAAGCTTCCTTAAACTGCTTCCAATTCCTGACCTTTCTTCTTTCAGCCAGCCACCAATCTTTAGCTGTTCCCTTCAATACAGTGGTTAAGGCAGCCAGTATCTCGTGCTCCGAAAGAGGACGAACAGCAAAATACTCTTCACATCTTTCAATAAACTCTACAGGATCTTCATCTTGAGTATTGCAAAAATCAGGAAAGTCCATTTTTACAGGAGGGTTGTATTGCATTGAAGACTCAGGTACTGTTATGGTACTAGAGAGCTGCACATCACAAGTTTGATCTCTTACCCTGTCTTCTGGAGTGGGTAATGAGGAACTTAAATGGAGTTTTCTGGGAGTAGCCATTAGAGATTTGAATTTTTGCTCAATCTGGATATCTCTTCTTTTTAGACAGTCTACCATGGATCTTCCTAAATCTTGTATTGTGAGTTCAAGCTTTTTTGTAACTCTGTCACATTCACGTTCTACAAAATAATGCAATCTTGCTTCAATGGGTTTACATTTGCTTTTCATCTCATCCTGAGAAACACATTCATCCACTCTCTGATAACAATCTTACATTTTACCTTCCAGTGATGTTATTCTTTCATCCAGTCGTCCATTCAAAAGTGTAACAGAGGGGATTAGTTCTATGTCAGCTTCAGGTGGTGGAGGGGGTGGTAAGGGAAAATTATCCAGATCCTCACCTGTGCAATCCTCCTCATCTTCCTCAGAGTCCAGATACAAATCACTGAATGTATTGATCAGTTCTCTGAGGGGTTCCCTGTGCGCGGTAAAGGACTCTGATACAAAATCTAGGCTGGGTACGGCTCCATCCTCACCCAGAGCATTATGGCTTGTCATTCTGAATAAAACCTCAAAACACAGTAAAATATCAGTAAATGAAGTCAAACTAGTAGGGTCCCTGTTCGGGCGCCATTATATAACAAACTCGTACTTCTATGAGTAATAGTTATAAATCTGAAAGTATTTTTCCTTTGGGAGGGATCTACCTACTAACTTCTCACAATACTTAAACTGGTTGAAGTTGAACCATAGAACAGACAACTGATTTTCTTAGCAGAGATATATTATGAAAAAGAAAAACAACAAATGAAATTCACAATAATAAACCCCAAAGCAAAAATAACATACCATAAACCAATCGTACAAAATGTTCATGTAATGAAGATGGTTATACTTATATGTCCCAGTCCAAAAGTGAAAGAAGAAACCTTGTAGAAAAGACAGATGTAAATAGTTCTTATCCTTGTAATTAATATCCAGTTTTGATGACCCAAAGTAAGGAGATGCAATGCAGGGAAATTAGTCCTTTATATTTTCCTCAGAGTCCATGCAGTCCTAAATGCACCATTGATACATATAAGAAGGCTAGGTCAAAGGAGTCCTTCTATAAACAACATATTTAACAAACATTAGAATAAACCTCAAAACCATGAAATGCAATTTATACAGCCACACTGAATATGCATAAAAAAAGGACCTTACTTTGAGCATAAAACAACATGTTTCCCAATTAGGACATCTCAGTGAAGGTAAGGCTACAAGAGGGAAGCCATGCTTTCCTCTTACCAAACATCTCTCTCTTCTTCTACCATCTAACTGTATTTAAACTTCTCATAAGAGAACCATAGTGTTCCCTAATGATGGGTAGTAGAATTACACCCTAAGTAACATTTACCTGTTACAGTTATATCAAGGTAGATGTGAGCGTTGCTCCTCTTTCTACAGCATAAAGGCCTTATAGTTTATAATTAGATTGAAGCAATTCATCTACACTTTGACTGCATATGTACAAGCAACCTGGTGGTCATTATGTTTTTCACTCGCTGAGTGAAATTAAAGGGATAATACTGTACTCATGTGTGAGGCAAACATAACTACATGTATGTTTAAACCTGTTTTAACTTACAGTAAACCCGTTTTTGTAATTCTTTAAACAAGTGCAAGAAGTTTATTGTTACATTAGAGAAGCACTCACCGAAGTGCTTATGTAATGCAACAAGTCTTGAAGGCTGAAAGCACCACGTTCTAAAACTGTGGGCAACTTTTAAAATAGGCAGATACTAAACTGTGTTAATTGCACTGGCATGCATTGGTTACCGTGACAACAACTTGTCACAGGCAGCGCTAACTTCACATAGCACAACACGCCATGTTGTAAACAGACCACCCGAAGCAGCTAAGCTAACACGACTTAGAATAGTTTCATTTTAGGCTAAGCTACCAACTAGCTTTAACAATTAGGGGTTAACACTTTTTAATTGAAGCTTTTAAATACAGCATTTGTGTATGCAGTGTGAAGTAATTTGATTTGAACCTAATCCCTGGTTTCTGAGTTTCCATTTTCTCTTTCCTTCTTTTTCTTCTTGTTTTCTATTTTCTCACTCTTCAATTAGTCTCAGGCGAATTTAACTATCTTTTTACAGTTATGCCCTTTGTTTTGGAGTTCTCATTTGAACTCACCAAAGGAAACCAGACATTTCGCTATTTTTGAGTTTGTTTATGATTTCAACATGTGCCCTAATTTTTAAAACCTGTTACAAAGTCATCTAGACAATGGGAGGGAGCACGCTAGGCATAACTATCATCCGATACCAAATAATAACATAATCTTGAATCGAATGCTCTCCTTTTCCTTCCTTCTGCTTTTCCCTTTTCTTCCCTCCTTCTACCGCAGAGATTGATCCTTGTTTGGGAACCGTCCAAAATTCGAGTGATAATTTGACATAAGATAGTCTTAAGTCATCATCAAAACCCTGTTTAACCGCCCTTTTCAAGCACACATATGCTGACCCAACCTCTTTAGATTCACACTCTGTTTTTTGATCTTGTAGTACTCTAGCCCTCCGCTCACACAAGGTGTGTCAAATGTTGCCGATGCTCAGATCTAACTCCCTAAATGCGACCAAAGAAGGGCTGGCCCGGCTTGTGATAACATACCCCCTACCCAGTGCCGCGTACACCTACTGAGCCGAAAGCACCTGTACACAGAGAGAAGTGTACCTCATACTCAGGACTCAAGCGAGAGTTATGGATACAAAAAGCTCACCAAGGTCATCATATTCCTGGCCCACAACCTAATGGGATTGAAATAGGAGGAAATTGATAGACTTCAAGAGACTCTGATCCAGCAGCTGAACAACACTCAAGACAAGCTTGACATGCTCCGAAGAGAACTCAGGGACTCCTACAGGCTGCGAAAAGAAATGCAGTGGGAGAGACACCCTACTCCCGCATCCTCATTCGGCCGTGCAAACTCCCTCATATGCAACAAGCTACGATGGGGAGAGCCAACACTTTCTGCTTAACTACTGACAGAACAGAACTGTAATACTTTCAAGCATCCCCGCAGCAGCGCATGATTTGACCCCCAGAAACTTTGACAAGCTAGCCAGGAAAATCCCGGCATTCACATTGCTGGGGAAACAATAGTTTCCTACTTTAGGCAGTACGAGCAGTAATTTAGAACGGTGGCGTCGTTTTAAACATTGCTTGCAAGCAGACCCAATAATCAATCTTATGTGTCTGTTTCATAAGTTAGTAACTTCTTCTCCCTGCGCATACCAGTTCCTGATCAAAACCAGATAAATTATAGTTTGAATGCGCCTTCCTACAAGCCAAAATAAGTTTTTCAGTGCTATAATGTGTTTAAATTGTATGATAAGAAACTAACCTGATTTTAGCTAAGAAATCCTAATTTCTGTGTTAGTGTGGCATAGGTCTTTTTCCTGACGACGAAACCTCAGGATTAGCAGCTCATATAAATGGGACCAGAATAAATCGGTCTGATTTTGGGTGAAGAAATCCCCTTTTTCAGCACTGTTGTAGGTGATCTGAGTGATGTTCCTCATTTCACTGATTTAAGGCCTTTTTATGTGTTATGTATCATTGTATTCAGATCGACCCACTCATGTGAAACATTTACATAACTCTTATACATGCGAGCACCAGTTTCTGATCAAAATCAGATAAATTTATAGTTTGAATGCGCCTTCCTACAAGCCAAAATAAGTTTTTCAGTGCTATAATGTGTTTAAATTGTACAATAAGAAACTAACCTGATTTTAGCGACGAAATCCTAATTTCTGTTGTTAGTAGAGGGTACGGTGATGGGTAAACCTCAGATTAGCAGCCTATATAAATGGTACCAGAATACATCAGTCTGATCTTGGTCGAAGAAATCCCCTTTTTCAGCACTGTGTAGGTTATCTGAGCTATACTCCTCATTTCATTTATTTAAGGCCTTATTATGTGTTACGTTTCATTGTATTTCATTATGACTCGCTCTTTTGAAACATTTACGTAAAATTAATGGTTTTATTCTAGCGTAGCTAACTACGAATCCACCATTGCTTGTGAAGTGAATGTGCTGTTTTGATTAATGAATGAATTTGTATGGGACATGCATGATTTTCCCGTGCATGCTCACAGCAGTGCAAGTCTGTTCCACCTGCACCTGTTGTGAGCTTGCGTTGGTCTCCTAGCAACACGTGACCCCGGTAGTGTGAGCAGACTCTTCCGGTTAATTTGACAACAGCATCCACTTCACAGACCTATGTGTAAACAAAGAATTGCTTGTAACTAACGCTAACTCTTAAGCTACGCCCTTTACCTCAACTGCTAGCTGTTAGCATCTGACTAACACTTTGGGGGGGGGAGATATCTTGTAAATTGTAACTTTCTAACCACCCTCTCTCTCCCTCTCTCTCTCTCCCCGCACTCCTGGTGTCCCTATCCTTTGATGCCTCACAGTCCTGTGGTCCATACCCCCTACTGTAGTGTTCCCCCCTTTTTTTGGTTTTTGTTGTGTTTATTTATTTTTGTGACTTATCTACCTTTTTTTTAAATATTTTTTTATTGTATTTATTCATTTATTACATTTGTTTGCACAAATGTCCCACTTCGCTACTGATTTGTATTAAATTTGAGATTAGTTAAATCAAAAAAAAAATATTATAATAAATATCTATATTATATCTGAATAGATATTATATATATATATATATTATTTTTTTTTTTTGTTTTTAAATATTTAATATATTAAATTATTAAAAAAAAAAAATATATTATATATATATATATATATATATATATATATAATATTATATTATATTTTTTTTTTTTTTTTTTTACTTATATTCTTAATCATTTTTTTGATGTTTTTTTATTTCCCTTTTAATTTCCTACACTCTTAGGACCCCTTTTGTATTTTACTTTTGGTGTTGTGGTTTACTTTAACCTTATTTAGTTTTCACCATCACCATCTTCGCTTTTGTATAGGATTACAGTAGTTCTAGCAACTGTTGTGTCCTTAACGAGTTATACAGGTTATTAGTAGCCTAATCCCTGTTTCCTCTCTGCTTCTCCTCACTCCTCAGTGCCAGGCCTTGTACATTGAAGGGCAGCTACTGTTCAATACAATGTAGGTCAAGGTAGAACTAGGAACAATTCCCACTGTTTTTTTTCTTTTTCTTTTGACGAGGTATTTGGTGGGTCCCTGCTAGTTTAGCTAACAGCCTAACCCTAGGGTTATGTAGTCTATTGCAGCATCACACACAAGTTAAACCTTCTTAGCCATATCTCTTAGAAAAAAAATAAATAGGTAAAATCTTCCTTTTTTTTTAAGTTCATCTTCTTTTATTTCAGTTTCGTCATACTGACCAAACCCATGAACCATCAGTGTTTTAAGTAATAGTTTGACTACATGTATAGCACGGTCATCAGCTGACCCCTGCTTACGGCCCCTCAACAAAGTTACTCAAACTCTCTATTTGTGTTCATGAACACAAAAACATAGCACTCTACCTCACTAGCTGCCTCCCACCAGTTATTCATACCTTACACGGCCTACACAGCCGTTCCCCTTAGAGACACTTTAACACCTCTGTACGTACCTGCATTTGCCTTGTGTCTCTTTCTCTCTGGTGTTCCCACAAGTGTGCAAGTATGTTGCAGACATTCCACAGACATCCAGCTCTGCCAGCTCACCAGGACCACCTGGAAACCAAGTAGAGCACTGTAATGTACATCCTTCAGCTCAAAGCAGCCAACGACCTGCAATGGCAAAGAAAGGAAAAGCGAGACTGCGACACAAGTGAACAACCCGACACCTGCCTGACACACCAGGACCTGAACAGCATCATCCTCTCCTCGGCCCACATCCTCAAGGGCCTCAGACAGGAGGTATTTGAGCTGAAACTGCAAGTCACAGAATTTCTGCAGAGAACTGACACCTGCTCAAGGAGAGAAAGCACAGAACGGATGCAAAGAACCCCACAGAATGGTGCGACAGAAGGAAATCACCAGTCTTCACGGAGGCTCTAACAGCCGCTAGACACCATGCGCCGCTGGAAAAAGCCATCACACAAGACTTGAAAAGAGAAAAACTGTTTCACACACAGTCAATCTTAACAACATATGTTGACTAAATGAGAGAGACACCAGTAACTAAGGCCTTACACTGGCATCGGCATACGCAGAGCTGAGGTCCAAACCCTGACTCGGCAATTGAAGAGGAGCTTGACATGGTTCAGAAAGAATTTAAACAGTCTTACCGACTGTGCATAGACTTAAGCAAAAGACAACCGGCCAAAGCCTTCTGCTTGACACTTCACAAGTCAGCTCCCTGAAAACCTCTGCAGCTGCAACAAAAAAATTCAGGCGAACCGAAACAACGTAACGAGGTGAATTCAGTGTCACAAATGTACTGAAATATGCTTGCAGACCACAAGTCGAACAGATAGGGAAAACACGAAACATAACTTCCCCTGGCCAGCAGGCCCACCCCCTCAGCCAAGAGTTTGAACCTGCGAGGGGGGGGGCGAGAGCCGCTGTTCACACGTCACCAACCAGCAGCCACAAGGGGGTGGGGCAGGGACCTCTCCAGAGCGTCACTGCAGACACACACACCGTGTGACCCCACAGACCCCAACGAGCTGGCCAGAGTCAACATATCTGGCAACCTAAATACTCTCAGACCCAGAGTCTGAACACGGACTGATCGCTGCCCCAGACACCAAGCAGGGCCGGCATGAAACTGCCCATGCTTACTACCACAGACTTTGACAAACTCACTCCAAAGCTCACGATTACCCTGGGATGGCGGAGTACACCAGCTGCAAGAAGGCACCTAGGCATTAGGGCCTGTCGCACAATGCCTAATCAACAGCTGCGTAACCTGACACAGAAGGCTTTTAACAAGCACAAGGCCTCCACTAAAGGGGTTTGTCAAACCCCACTGATTCTGAAATTCACAACTCAGAATCCAAAGCGGGCACCAAAAGGCACCCAGCATTGCCACAATGCAAAACAGTAGCCCTATACGGAAGAGTATATAGCTATCACCATACCCCAAAGACAAACCCGTCACAGACCAACCACTGTGAAAACCACTGGGAAAATGCGTCCTCATCCTGCAAACACCACGGAGCTGCTGACACTCGCAAAAGAGCTCTTTGAACAAAACTCAACTAAGGAGTATTTAGAAGGACAAACCTCTGACTCCTTGCATGCTGCAACACAGCATCAGGCCCCTCCAAGGGTGGAGCATCCCTTGAAACCGGTCGACATCCCTAGAAGCAGCCAGACAACGTTGGTTTGAGCAACGGGCCCACATGCCCAACATTGAAAGCTCTACCAACACAACTCAGGCCAGCTCAAGTCGGTGCCGCCACAAGAGCCAAGCGACACCGCAAACATCGAATTTCTAGTGACGTTGAGCAAAGCAGAGGGCTAACAACCACCTGCTGCTCTCTTGCCATCATCACTAGGTCAGTCTGAATCTCTCTGCACGCTACAAAATCTCCATATCAATTACCTGCAATCCCTGGAACCACTTGCACTCTCACCAGTGAGAGTCTAACCAGGCTGTCCCACATCACGGGTACCACAGATAGCCTACTGGCTAACAGCATCAACAAAATCATCCTACCCGGACTAACTCACTTCACGATGACAGGTGACACAGCCTCGACACCTGCTGCGTAAGCTCGAGGACCCGCACCTTGCTACAGCTTACATCACCACAGCACACCACCTGACATCATCCACCACGTCACCACAGCCAAAAGCCACCACTGTCCCTCCCAGCCGTGAGTGGCAGGTGTTTGTTCGATTGTTCTGCACCTTGACATCACTCGTTGTTGTCTATTCTATGGACAACAATGTTCGAAAGGGGGGGAATTTGTAGCGTCCGGACCAATCAAACACACAATATATATTTTTGTTAGCTATATTTAACAAAACACCCCTCAGTTAACAAGCCATATAAGGACCTATGGACCTTTCCCCCGAAATGCGTAACACCCCAGAAGCCGAACAGGCCCCTGGTTCCATGACAACCAACGCTGATATCACTGGGTTTATTGCCCACAGTAATCTAAAGCAGGGAAATCCCTGAGTCCCAGACACAAATGCACAGGAGTAATGGACTTTTCTACTAATTAATTCATAGAAAACCTTTCTTTGAATGAACCACATATTCTTCAGGCTATTGTGTATATTATTGCTGTTTTGTATTAATCTGTTGTATTATAGGCTATTTTTATTCATGCTTACGATAAAACACTCATTAATATAACCTTACATATACCGTGTTTAGTATCTATGAATTCGTATTTGGATGATCTAATTGAGAGTGTATTTTGTATGTTTACACCTACGCAACATATTGGTGTTCTAAGAGTCTTTAATAATTGTTACACAAGCTTCATACCACAAATCACCATGCTTTCCAACAAAGGGCCATAAAAAAAACCCTGTATCTCAGAACCCCCCACTTGAGGTTCCAGACGTTCTCATTGGATAAGCCCATCTTGAGAGGCTGGGATCTTCTCCGACCTTAAAGGCCAAACTTCATGTGACCCGCCCAGTCGGTGGGTCGGTCAGATCAGATGAAATGTGAGAAAACGCTCAGGATACCAAAGTTGTTGTCCAGGCTTTTCTCGGCCTAGTCTTTCCATTCATCAAGATCATCTGACTCAAAACTGGTTCTTTTTCATCAACCAACTTCAGCAAGATCTTGGGCCTTAAGTTTGCATCAGGAATCTCTTTCAGACAGCGAGACTCGCAAGTATCAAACTTAGTCTATTAATTGATACCAATTTTTACAAACGTGTGTTTGAACTCAGAATCTGACGTAGCCCTGAAGGCTTTGATCTGTTGAATATGCTAAATGTCATTCCTTATTTCTCTTTCTGTACTGAGTCAAGCTTTAACCCTTTCCTATACCAACTGTATATGTGTGTGTGTATGTGTATGTGTTTTTGAACAGTTATTGTGTGTGTATATGTTAGACCAGTTTATGTGTTTATGTAGTAGGTTGGACTAGTTTAAGTGTTTATGTAATTAATAAAACCTTACTTGTATCACACTTGACGTGTTTATTGTTTACTCATAACCGGAGTCAATTATCATGCAGATTTACGTTACAAGCTTTGTAGACTTGTACAGTAAGAAAGTTATTTCCCTTAACCAGGAAAGTAACGTTCTTAGAATTGACAAGACAGTTGACCCTGAAGGGTCAGCTAAATATCTACAGTGGATCTAAAATATGCAATCATATTATAACTAGATGATGGTAATTTTCATATTCCTTGTCATGAGCTGATTCTTCACACTGTTTATTCAAAGAAAGGTTTTCCTATTAATGAATTAGTAGAAAAGTCCATTTCTACTGTGTCCTGTGGATTTTTCTATGGACATTGTAGGGGAGGGGTGACTCTCAACATTCCATTAGATCGTAAACTACTGGTGTCAGGGTTGCCATGGTACCAGGGTCCCTTCCCCCTGTTCACAGACGTTTGGACCCAGTATGTTTTTGGGTGAGGGTCTGTTATTTTGTTAATCTAATATATTGATTTGTTAAATCAATGAAAAAATGATGTTCTGATGGGCCCCGACTCTACAGCTATTCACCTCAAACACCTGCAAAGGTCCCTGAGCCTTCAAAATGTCTTCTCAGTTTGATTCCCTAGGCTACCAATCATGGAAGACTGCTTGATCTGACAGTTTGTCCAAAGACATCATGACACCCTTCACAAGAGGGTAGGCCACAAAACATTCATTGCCAAGAAGCGGGCTGTTCACAGAGTGGCTGTATCCAGCATGTAACAGAAAGTTGAGTGGATGAAAATGGTGCAAGAAATAATGCACAACCAACCGAGCGAACCGCGTTGTCAAGCAAAATTGATTCAGATTTGAGTGAACTTCACAAGGAATGGACCTAGGCTGGGGTTAAGGCATCAAGAGCCCCCACACACAGACGTGTCAAGGAATTTGGCTACCGTTGTCGTATTCCTCTTGTTAAGCCAATCCTGAACAACAGACAACGTCAGAGGCATCTTACCTGGGCCAAGGAGAAGAAGAACTGGACTGTTGCCCAGTTGCCCAAAGTCCTCTTTTCAGATGAGGCAGTTTTGTATTTCATTGGAACCCAGGGTCCTAGAGTTTTTTCCCCCCCCCCCCCCCCCCTGGAGTAAGGGTGGAGAAGCTCATAGCCGCAAGTTGCTTGAAGTCCAGTGTTAAGTGTCCACAGTCTGTGATGATTTGGGGTGCAATGTCATCTGCTGGTGTTGGTCCATTGTGTTTTTTGAAAACCAAAGTCACTGCACCCGTTTACCAAGAAATTTTGGAGCACTTCATGCTTCCTTCTGCTGACCATCTTTTTGAAGATGCTGATTTCATTTTCCAGCAGGATTTGGCGCTTGCCCACACTGCCAAAAGCACCAAAGTTGGTTAAATGACCATGGTGTTGGTGTGCTTGACTGGCCAGCGAACTCACCAAACCTGAACCCCATAGAGAATCTATGGGGTATTGTCAAGAGAAAAATAAGAAACAAGAGACCAAAAAATGCAGATGATCTGAAGGTCACTGTCAAAGAAACCTGGGCTTCCATACCACCTCAGCAGTGCCACAAACTGATCACCTCCATGCCACGCTGAATTGAGGTAGTAATTAAAGCAAAAGGAGCCCCTACCACATATTGAGTACATGTACAGTAATTAACATACTTTCCAGAAGGCCAACAATTCACTAAAATGTTTTTTTTTTTTATTGGTCTTATGAAGTATTCTAATTTGTTGATATAGTGAATTGGTGGGCTTTTGTTAAAATGTGAGCCAAAATCATCACAACTAAAGAACCACAACATAACTACTTGCGCTTGCTTGCCTATGAATTTATTGAATACAGAGTTTCACATTTGAGTTTGAAATTTCGAAAAATGAATTTTTCCACAGCATTCAATTTATTTAGATGCCCCTGTCTTCTAATATTATGTGGTATGTATGGCCTAAACAACATCTTAATTTGGATGATTTAGAAAGATATATCTATAACCCTTTTAATAAATTTTATATTGGTATTTTATTATAGGCGTATAGGTTTTTTTTTTTTAACCATGGGATACACATTCTATTATTAAAGGATGGACATGATGGAGATTATTACTGAACAACAAAACTGGACGTCTAGTGAAATCAGTTAATGAGTTTCTGCTATGATTTATAATTCACGAGTCTACTTACCTTACGAAAGCTTATTCGTCAATTTCAACAACTTCACACCAGCAACTTCTCAACACCACTATCACCAAATAACTTTGCATGATATACCATCAATGTTCAATGCAGCTTAAAACAAGCTTACCTCTTTCCAGCTGTTAAAAAAAATAGAGAGGGTTTAATCTGGCCATCAAAAAGTAATATTTTTCTCTGTAATTACTGTGCAAATATACACTTGTTATGTGTTTAAGTCCAACATGTTCTTCCCTTGTTCCATGTAGTTACAGGGTAAATACAACATTTGCGGGCTGTAAATTAAAGTGGTGCTTTGTTCCCCCCTTTTTCCATGTAGTTACAGGGTAAATACAACATTTGCGGGCTGTAAATTAAAGTGGTGCTTTGTTCCCCCCTTGTTCCATGTAGTTACAGGGTAAATACAACATTTGCGGGCTGTAAATTAAAGTGGTGCTTTGTTCCTCCCTTGTTCCATGTAGTTAAAGGGTAAGTGGCTACAACAAATTGCTCGGAAATTATTGTTTATACAGTAGGTGTAAAAGACAGGCAGTGGCATTAGGATCCATGTGCAGCTTCATTAGTTCACAAGGCAGGTCATACAGGCATAAATCGTTAACTGGCGTTAGAAACAACGAAGGCTGGGCAGAATCGTAAACCGTGTTCATAATAAGGGTCGAGGCAGGCGGCAGACAATCAATGGCATGAATCAACAAGGCAGGCAGGGTCAGGATAGGTAGGCAGCAAGCAATCGTAAACGGGTAAACAGTCCAGGTAATCAACAGGTATACAACACAGAGAAAACGCTCAGAAATGTCTGCAAGGCAAAACAAAACTTCGCAATGAGGAATGAGCAATGAGCAGGAAAGGCACAGTTTAAATAGACCGGGCAAAAGGAAACACCTGTGCAGGTGATTAGTCTCTGGCATGGGGCATTGTGGGAATTGGAGTCCGAAGGGAACGCTCAGTACTCCGGTGATGGTTCCCTCTGGTGGTGATCGGAGGGAGCCACAGAGGCTGAATTTGTGACAGTAGGTCATACATACATACATACATACATTTTTATGAGGTAGGGCATCAATAATTATGGTGGACTGTTTTATTTAATTCAAATATTGTTTGCAATTTACTATAGGCCTACTGCTGGGTTAAATTAACCCAAAATGGGGTTTTAAATTAAAATCACACACAATATGACAACAGTAACAACACAGGAAACAGATAGCCTAATAAAAGATAAAAATTTATTACACCAGTTCAGAAAAAAGCAAAGCAACTCCATACTTATACAGATTATACAGTTAAACCAAATTATTTTGAAAAGCTTGTTTAAAGGGGTCCTATTATGCTCTTTTACAAAGTCTTGATTTTGTTTTGGGGGTGTACTAGAACATGCTCTCATGCTTGGTGGTTCGAAAAACGCATTATTTTTCACATAATTTACATTATTAAAATACCTTTCTCCCCAGGCTGGCACAAACGGCTCGATTAGTTCCGGGTTTGATGAAGGTCCGCCTTCCGAAAAACAAAATGTGATGTGATTGGTTAGCTGTCCCAGTGCGTTGTGATTGGTGAACAGCTTAGATGTTGTTTCAGTACTGCCACGCCCCCTTGCGCCATCTTTCAACAAAAGATTTTGGGAATCTGGCACTTCTCACTCGTGATGTGGAAGCTGTCCTCAGTAAAATGTGCAGCACACAATAGCAAATTGGGGTTATAATGCTCAGGAACAGAGTTAAAAAGTAAATTGCAACCACTGTTTCCTGACATCATCCGCTTTCAGAAGTGAAAAAAACAGCATTTCAGGCGGTCGCACACCGGACGAGAAGCGCAGCGTTGCGCCACGGCTTTAAAATTCGAACACGTTATTTTCTATGAGTGCAGGCACACCGTTCGGCGTCTGTCCGCGGCGCACAGCTACATCGTGTTGTACTTGTAAGAATTGTCCTAGAACAGCGGTTCTCAATTCCAGTCATCGCGTACCCCCACACTGCATGTTTTGCAAGTCTCCTTTAACACACCTGATTCAGATCATCCTCGTTTCGAAGTAGCTCCGGGCATGAACTGTGTTCCGATTGACATGGTCCCTACACAGTGTCCATTGCTCCCTACTCCGAGCAGGGGAAAATCCCTTGAGTTTTAACTTTCCCAACGTCGACATATTTCCTTTTACAGATTTGCGCTCCGCCGCTGCCTGCAGAGTCTTCACACACAAACGAAACTTACTAAGCGTGAACTGGGACATAATATACCTCTGTAAATAAACAATTAAATTCACGTCTCGCACACTTAAAAGCCCTTTGTATGGAACATATGCGCTCCCTTCAAACTGGAGCATGGAGGACTCCGGATAACTCCAGCTTCGCAGGGCCTTACAGTCAATATAACAACCATGACGACAATAAGTAAACCTACAAATGTGCAGAGCGGGGGTAACCCGCGAGGACCTTGAGTGCGACCGCTGTTCTAGACATGCGAAATTTTTACGCTACGCACAGCAGCTGCTCTCTTGGTTTCTCTGATGCACTAACTCCTGCAGCAGCAACTTCTGCTTCATCATCTCGTCTAGCTTTGGATTTGTACCCACTTCTTTTTTATTCCCAAAAATACACACTACACACTCGGACCTACATTAAAAAGTGAAAGCCTAATAGGACCCTATAAGAATAAATAGATTTTGTTCAATTTGTTCATGTTTTTCACCCACTGACGAAGTTAAACTATTATGGCAATATCCACGCAATAGCCACACAGTAATAACACTGAAAGTCGTTAAACTGTGTATTAAGAACGAACCTGTACAGGATTTCTGTCTTTGATGTTACCCGTTTTGATCCTCCTCAAGCCCATTTGACTATGGTTAAGTTCAGCCTCTGCTCAATGTTTGAGAAACACACCACTCCAGTTTTAAAAGAATACATTCCAGTCAGTTTCAAAAATCTCCCTCCTCTTCGTTTCTATTAGTTTTCTTGTATTTTCTACACACATTCCTGTCATGAGCGCCGCAAACACAGATAGACTCGTCTCAAGCGCCATTCCAGCTGTTTCCAGTTCGCGCTCACCACATTCACCGCTCCAGTTTTAAAGGAACACACTCCAGACAGTTTCAAAGTTGTCCCTCGTCTGCGATTCGATTAGTTTTGTTCTATTTTCCACACGTTCCCGTCTTAAGCACCGCAGTCACGAATTTCGTCACACACAGAACCGTTCACGTTTGAACTCGCGTGACTTGCTGCATGCTCTCATTCACGTCCTCCACATTCATAACCCAGCACCTTCGGGTTACTTTTTACTGATATCCACCACATTGGGTCAAATCAAGCCAGCTTACTAACCCAATAGTCTCAACCGAGCATTGATTGAAAATTACCAGCGTGGTTTAATATGTGTAGGCTATAAAAAAGTGACACAGTGTATGTTTTTGCTAAATCGCTTGCAAATATAAGATTGTTGTTAGGTCATACATACCACGTAATATGAGAATAGGTACCCCTTAGTTTCAAAATACTTACAGTATAAATAATTAGTAATTTTATAGATTATTACTCCTTTATTCCCCAAACTTCGCATATTGTTCCCTTATACCTACACAGAGGTACTGAATAGGTACACTGTAATTACAAAAAAGTTCCGCTGTAAATTCTGTTTACTTACGCAGTACATTGCGGGTTGTAATCTAAAGCGTTACCCAGTAATTGTCATCTCACCTGTAATACCTTCTTGCAACTTCCTTGTGACTCAAAACACCAGTAATGATACAATCATTAGACAAAACTTTTTTTATTCTTACTCGCAGTACTTTCAGAAGCATTTACACTCACCTATTCTCTTTCACTGGCTTCGTTTTCATCCTTTGCTTCTCCTTTCACCCCTTGAGAAGCATTACTCAGAAGCCTTTCCTTTGCATTAGTGCCACTATTCTCATCCATCAAACCTGATTTATGAGGGCCGGAAAATCTCTTATGGTCAGTGTCTCCACACTCAAAACACAAATTGTCAGAACTTACTGATGAACTCTCAGCATAGGTCACTTGAGTCAATACATCCAATGTTTTAATAGGAGATGAAAAAAGCATGAAAACTTGTCATCTAAAAAACAAACAAACAAAAAAATGTTTAAAAAGTGGATTTGCAACCCAAAGGAATCACTTTTACAGCACTAGCCAGCTTTGCAAAGCAAGTTGATTCTTGTACGATCACATCACATTTGACAACAGGGGACACACAGAAACAGGGAAATTGTCACTTTTGTAGCTGGAGCAAACAGAAGTGTAATAGGTACAAGTGTTCCACTTTCAATTAGCCTGATTACTAATTATTCGCTTGACAACGGGCTTGTTCATATGAGATGCAGAAACAATGTTTTTATGGCCTACCTGTTCTTCTGTTGCTAACAGCACCTCCTCAATCATTGTACCTGCCTCTGGAATGCATCTAAAACCATTTAGAAGTGAGAGAGACCCTCCGCTTGGATAGAAGCCATCCCACTTTACTGAAACGCCATGCAAACTTAAACAATCCAATATCAACTGTGAACCAAGAAAAAAAAAGGAAAACAAAGATAAATTGTGTGAAGAAAAAGTTATAGAAACTTTGCACCCAGCATGCAACAGTGAGACAGAGAGAGACAAAAGTGCTGGGCTTGTGTTGTCATGTCAATAGCATCCCCAGCCTAATGCCATATCAAACATCTGATTAGTTTCTCTCTGTAACACATTTATGAATAGAACAGTGTAATCTTCATCACAGCAGGGATTAATATTAAAACAAAGTATGACAAAAAATAATTGTGATTTATGGCTACAATTTGTTTTTGAATGGGATCCCTGGTGTGGAATTACACTAAGAGCTGTAATTTTTCCGCAAAAAGTCACTTTTTATATCAAATGTGTTTATCACACCAAACAATAACAGTTGGATGCTCTAAAATATCTTGGATGCTCTAAAATGTCTAAAACATTGCATTCATCCAGGATCTGGATGTATGCTAAGGAGTGGGTTAGGTTTCTATAAATTTTTGCCCCTGAATTCTGTTTGTTAGTATGTGTTCTCATGGTGCGCTTGAAAGCAATGTGAGTGTATATAAAACACTTGTAAACTTCAAAAACGAAAAAATAGAAAGTTAAGAACAGTGACAGATAATTTAATATGTTAATATGCAGGTAACCATCCAAAAATGCAGCATTCCTGCACCTCAAACAATATAGCATTGTGCTAGCAAACCAAACATTAAAATCATGGGTTTCACAAGGAATATATGAACTGTATGCTTTCAATGTGGTGTCGCTTTGGATAAAAGCATCTGCCAAATGAACACGTGCATACAATCTATTATTTGTAAGGTCTAATTTGTGTCTCTCAGTAGGGATGCTAAAATAAGTGTTGCAATATTTTACAAATAAGTAAAAAAAGACTGTAATGGAAAATGAACAATTTAGTCTGTCAGTGACAGACAATGGCCATTTGTACTGAACAATACAAAAACAAATCTATATGAGCAAACAAACATATATTTACAGATGTTAATTTTAACAGATGCCAGTCATAATGACAAGTAGATAGCACTGATCAAGGCATCTACATCTATATGACATTTACATTATAATGACTAATCCAACAAGTGAGACTGTTTCTGGGATAATAGGTCATGGTAACAGGGTGTAAGGGAAACAGGTATATTTAGCTCAAATGTAATTAATTATAATTTTTATAGGGAATTTGGCCAGAATCACTGTTTTATGGATGATCAACTGAATCGGCCAGCGATTCATTGAACAGGCCATATAACATCAACTCTGCAATGAATATTAATATCCAAAGTATACTGAAAATGTCATGGTTACGTATGTAACCCTCGTTCCCTGATGGTGGGAACGGAGACGTTATGTCGTGACGACATTAGGGGTCTAACTTGGGAGCCCAAATATCTCGGAGTTTAAGAGAAAATGGCAATGAAAATTGGCTAGTGGATTTTGCACGCTGAGCCACTTCCCATGCACACGGGTATATAATTCAATTCAAGTTTATTTGTACAGCGATTTTCACGATACAAATCATTGCAAAGCAACTTTACAGCAAATTAAATTTCTACAATATATTTAGTAGTAGCTAGTCAGTGGTGACTATGTCAAATTGATGTACATATGGCAGAAATGTACGGAAAATCAAGTAAAGACGTAATCAAACAGACGATGAACACATTAACAGCAATTATTATATGATGCAAACAAACTTATAGATTAAATGTGGTAGTTCTGTATGTTGTTTCAGGGTTGGCATCATCTGAGGTCCTCTGAGAGGTTGGCATCATCTCTTCTCAGGTGTTCTGGATCCAGACTGAAGCTTGTGTAAATCCTAGTACCATGGTATGTTCAAATTGATTTGTTTAACCCAAACCAAAGAATAATAATGTGCATTTGATCAGATTTAACTGCAGTACAAGATTATGAGATGCATTATTTGAATGATTGGCCAAAGAGATGTGTCTTTAATCTAGATTAAACAGAGAGAGTGTGTCTGAACCCCGAACGTCATCAGGAAGGCTATTCCAGAGTGTGCTATTCTAGGTACTACCAAAAGTCCAGAGTTTGCGACCTTAGGGAGCGTGATGGAATGTAGCGTGGTAGAAAACTAGTTAGGCATGCAGGAGCTAACCCATTAAGGGCCATATAGGCAAGTAATAATATTTTGTAACTGATACGGAAACTTAATAGGTAGCCAGTGCAGAGACTGTAAAAATTGGGGTAATATGATCATATTTACTTGACCCGGTAAGGACTCTAGCCGCTGCATTTTGAACTACCTGTAGCTTGTTTATTGAAGATGCAGGACAACCACCTAGCAGTGCATTACAATAGTCCAGTCTAGAGGTCATGAATGCATGAACTAACTTTCTGCATCAGAAACAGGTAACATGACTTATAGCTTGGCAATGTTTCTAAGATGGAAAAAAGCTGTTTTTGTAACATGGGAAATATGAATTTCAAAAGACAAGTTGCTATCTAATATAACACCCAGATGTTTGACTGTAGAGGAAGTAACAGTACACCCATCTAGTTGCAAATTGTAATCCAAGAGATTCTGTGTACTGTCTTTTAGTCCAATAAGTAATATCTCTGTCTTAAACCGAATTTAATAGGAGAAAATTATTGATCATCCAACGTTTAACATTTTTTAACAAACTCTGTTAGCTTAGATAATTTAGAAAATTCATCTGGTCTTGTTGAGATTTATAGTTGAGTATCATCAGCATAACAATGGAAAATAATCCCATATTTTCTAATAAATTAACAAGGGGCAACATGTATATTGAAAATAGTAGAGGGCCTAGGACAGATCCTTGTGGCACGCCATACTTTACTGATTATAATTGAGATGTTCCCCTTTTAAATAAACAAAGTGGTAGCGATTGGATAGGTAGGATCTAAACCATCTTAAAGCCTGCCCTTGAATACCTGTATAGTTTTGTAATCGATCTATGAGTATGTCATGATCTATGGTGTCGAAAGCAGCACTAAGATCAAGTAAAACTATAGCAATGAGACACAGCCTTGGTCTGACGAAAGAAGCAAGTCATTTGTAATTTTAACAAGTGCAGTTTTTGTGATATGGTGGGGCCTGAAACCTGAAATTATTCATAGAGATTTTTTTTTTGCAGGAAGGAGCACAATTAAGCAGACACAACTTTTTCTAAAATTTTAGACATAAAAGGAAGATTTGAAATGGGTCTGTAATTTTCCAGTTCACTAGGATCTAGTTGTGGTTTCTTAATAAGAGGCTTAATAACCGCCAGCTTGAATGGTTTTGGGACGTGACCTAAAGACAACGACAAGTTAATAATATTGAGAAGCGGTTCTTCTGCTACAGGTAACAACTCTTTCAATAATTTAGTGGGTACAGGATCTAACAGGAATGTTGTTGGTTTAGATGCAGTGATAGTTTAATGTTTAAAGGGGGGCTCTTCCTGTCCTATAGTTGTAAAGCATTGCAGTTTATCTTTTTGTGCGATGAATGAAGCTGAAGTAATATATGCTGTAGAATCTACATTTGTTATTGTATTTCTGATGTTATCTATTTTATCAGTGAAGAAATTCATAAAGTCATTACTATTAAACTGTGAGGGAATATTTAGATTGGGTGGTGTCTGGTTATTTGTTAATCTAGCTACTGTGCTAAATAAAAACCTTGGATTGTTTTGGTTATTTTCTATGAGTTTGTGGATATGCTCGGCCCTGGCAGCTTTTAGAGCCTGTCTTTAGCTGAACATACTGTTTTTCCATGCAATTCTAAAAAACATCCAAGTTAGTTTTTCTCCATTTGCGATCAAGACTACGATTTTTTTTCTTGAGAGAATGGGTATTAATGTTGTACCATGGCACAGTACGTTTTTCTCTAACCTTTTTCAATTTGATGGGGGCAACAGCTTCTAATGTATTAGAGAAGATAGTGCCCATGTTGCTAGTCATTTCGTCTAGTTCATGTGTACTTATGGGTACACAGAGCAGTTGAGATAAATCAGGCAGGTTATTTGTGAATCTGTCTTTGGTGGCTAGAACAATAGTTCTGCCCGGACGATAACGCGGAGCCATATAGTTAATATCAGTAATACGCAGCATGCACGATACCAGGAAATGGTCAGTAACATCACTTTGAGGTACGATATCTATATCAGTAAGATCAATTCCATGCGATATAATTAAATCTAGCGTATGATTAAAACGATGAGTGGGCCCGGTGACGTTTTGCTTGACTCCAAAAGAGATTATTACATCAGTAAACCCAAGTTCTAATGCATCATTTGTATTATCAACGTGAGTGGAGCCCGTGACATTTGCTTGACTCCAAAAGAGTTTAGGTCAGTAAACGCAAGTCCTAATGCTTCATTTGTATTATCAATGTGAATGTTAAAATCTCCGACAATTAGTGCTTTATCAAAAGTAACAAATAGGTCTGAGAGGAAATCTAAAAATTATTTTAGGAAATCTGTATATGGTCCTGGTGATCAATACACAGTAGCCAGAGCAAGAGATACGATAGATTTCTTTTGCATATCTGACAGTGTAACATTAAGCATTAGTATTTCAAATGAGTTAAACCTGTATCCTGTCTTCTGAGTAACATTGAGAATATCACTATATATTGTTGCAACAACGCCGCCACGACCAGTCTGACGGGGCTCATGCTTATAACAGACCAATATAATCATTTGGTTTTAGCCAGGTTTCAGTCAAGCAGAGTACATCAAAACTATTATCTGTGATCATTTAATTTACAATAAATGCTTTGGGTGCGAGTGATCTAATGTTTAGGAGCCTAAACTTTAAAAATTGTTTTTGTTCATTAATTTTAAATTTTTCTGGTTTAATCACGATCAGATTTTTTCTAGATCCTGCATTAAATTTATATTTTGACCTCACTATTCGGGGAACAGACACAGTCTTTATAGATTGTACAGCGCAAGTACTTCTATCATTAAAGTGGGTGGAACACAAGCCATCAGAGCAGTTATTTGAGATTTGACTTACTAGTCATATGGAGCTTAGCGTCATGGAGATGTTGTCTGACAGGCAACAGTGCACATCCACTCATTAGGTTTTATGCTGAGGAGTAGAGAACGTGTCCCGGCAACAGCGAGTGACTCAAGGTTGTGGCATGGGGACATAACGTCTCCATTCCCTCCATCAGGGAACGAGGGTTACGTACGTAACCGAGACGTTCCCTATCTGTTGGTCACTACGTGTTATGTGGTGACGACATTAGGGGTCTATGGAAAATGCCACAACCTGAACACCGTCACAACCCTGTGGCGCTGCAAATGTTGACAAGCCGTAGTGTGTCAATACAAAGCTACGCTAAGGTCATTACCTTCCCAAACTCCCAGTGCAAATTCACTTGACCTTGGTACCGAAGGGGACCAAATGGTGAGTACATCGCTGCTGGAGAAGGCCATGCTGCTGTTCCATCCACAAAAAAGTTTTTGGAAGGGATTTCAACCTTCAGTGAAAGATTGCTTAAAATCTTTCCTATTTGTTCTTTTTAGCCTGGCAGAACGATGGGGAAGCGAGCCTTAAGGAAAAGGTCGCTACGGAGACCACATCCTACCCGTAGGGAGGTGACATGCGGATATACTGATATGGACTGACCCAGGGGGCAGTACTACATATGGAATGGGTCTCTGAGGCAGGTCCTACCTTAGAGTAGGGATAGAACAACTTCCAGAAGACAGAGCAGGTCTGTCAAGGGAAGACACAGGTTTACAGAGAGGGAAATCTTACCGTGGAAGAATACACATATGGGATTACCCGTAGGGAATCAAGCCATATGGACGCCTAGCCCAGTACAGGGGCTGACCGGGACTCCTGGCGTGCTAACACCGATACTGGGCCTGGCGTCAGACTGCTCTGCAAAATCTGACTGGACACAGGATTAGCCAATCGGGGGACGTTTCTAGGTGAGAAGAAGAAAGGTACTCGCATCCCCTTGTGTGCAAGTGAGCAAGTGTGACACCAAGCCAGTTCTTCCTGCCAATTACCTGTTACCCAACACACGGGAAGAAACCGGCTCTACACAAAGGTTGTAAAACCTCGCGAAGGTGTTCGGTGTCGTTCAGCCTGCAGCTCGACAGATGTCCGCCAGAGAGGCGCCATGCGCCAGCGCCCAAGAGGATGCAATACTTCGAGTGGAGTGGGCTCTCACCCCCAGGGGGCACGGCTTGCTTTGGGATTGTTACGCCAAGGCGATGGCATCCACCATCCAGTGGGCCAACCTCTGCTTGGAGACAGCCTTCCCTTTCTGCTGACCTCCAAAGCAGACAAGATGCTGCTCAGCGCTTCTGACGCTCTGGGTGCGGTCCACGTATATGCGTAATGCTCTTACGTGACACAGTAATGGCAAGGCTGGATCTGCCTCCTCCGAGGGCAGCGCTTGCAGGTTCACCACCTGATCTCAGAAGGGAGAGGTGGGAACCTTGGGCATGTATCCAGGCCGGGGTCTCAGGACAACGTGAGAGTAGGCCGGCCCGAACACAAGGCACTCTTCATTTACCGAAAATCTCCAGAGGAGGAGATGGCGGGCGAGTTGTGACATGCGACGTGATCGCCCTGTCGGTTGATGTACGAATCAGCAGCAGTGTTGTCTGTGCGGACCAACACATGCTTGTCTTGCAGCAGTGGCCGAAACTGCCTCAAGGCTAGATGTACTGCCAAGAACTCCAGGCAGTTGATGTGCCAAAGCAGTCGAGGTCCTGTCCAGGACCCAGAGGCTGCCTGCCCATTGCATGTAGCACCCCAGCCCGTATTGGAGGCATCTGTCGTGACAACGACATGCCGGGACACTTGTTCTAAGGGCAGCCCGGCCTGTAGAAAAGCAAGGTTCATCCAGGGGCTGAATAAGCTGTGACACATCGGCCTGATAGTGACACGATGTGTACCACGGTGCCATGCCCATCTCGGGACTCAGGAGTTTAACCAGTGCTGAAGTGGTCTCATATAAAGCAATCTGAGCGACGTGACTGCGGCTGTGGATGCCATATGCCCCAGGAGCCTCTGAAAATGTTTCAGTGGTACCACTGTCCTGCCTCCGAAGGAACTCAGGAAGTTCAGCACTGACTGGGCATGCTCGTTAGTGAGATGCGCCGTCATACACACCGAGTCTAACTCCATACCACAAAAAGATATTCTCTCATTTTGTGTCAGGATCAAAAAACAGTGACATTTGTTTTGTTTTTTGTGAAAAGTTAATTTTTTGGCCAATTAGACTTTTATCAATTATTTAAAATGCATCTGATCACTCTACACAATAACCTAGAAACAATGGACATGAACACCAAACAGTTAAGCAGCAACACTTGGCAAAACAAAAAACTTTGGCCAGGACTGTGACTAGTTCAATGTGGATTTGAAAATGCATTTGAAGCCGGATCCACGCCCCCCGACCTGTTCCATCATTATATTAAGGCAGGGGCCTCGCAAACAGGAAGCACAAGAGGTCAAATCCCACATGAACCAAACACTTTTCACCTGCCTCAACATCTCTCACTGTTTTACACTCCGATTGATGCACATAAGTGAAGTGAAGTGACATGTGGCCAAGTATGGTTACCCATACTAGGAATTCGTGCTCTGCATTTAACCCATCCTATGTGCACACACACAGCAGTGAACACACACGCACCGTGAATACACACCCGGAGCAGTGGGCAGCCATGTTGCTGGGCGCCCGGGGAGCAGTTGGGGGTTCAGTGCCTTGCGCAAGGGCACCTCAGTCGTGGTATTGAAGGTGGAAGAGAGTGCTGTACATTCATTCACTCCCCCCACCTACAATTCCTGCCGGACCGGAGACTCTAACTCGCAACCTTTGGGTTATGAGTCCGACTCTCTAACCATTAGGCCACGACTAAGCAAACAGACAGTGCAATTCTACACTTATTTACTTGCCACCTTACACCGTGGCTACACCGGACGCAACAGTTGTTGTGTCATGTCGCATTGCTGATTATAATGGGTTCAATACTGTCGTTTCGTTGCCGCCGATCCGGTTGCTGTAGGACACGGGCTGCATCCGAAAACTGAAAAATGCTGCCTTCGGAGGACGCATTCCAAGGTAGGAAGGCATCGAGACACGTCAAATCCAAATTTAGCTTCAGTTCCTATCTCCTGAGATGCCTTCATCTGGACGATTTTTGAAGGCAGCATAGATGTACCCTACGCTGCCTTTGAAATCCCACAATCCTGTGTATTCCATTCTGTGACAGTTAAGCTAAAAAATTTATCTGAAAGTTGCGGTCGGTGGTCAGTTTGTTTAAATGTATGTTTTTGATCAAAATCTTCCATTTTTGATGTCATTTCTAGCGAGAAATTAACATTGCAGTAATGAAATATTAATTTAGTTATCCCCAAAGCTCTCTATATTTTGCTGTAGATCATTAAACCGTTACTCTGCCTCAGAAACCTGTTTCATGAGGTGCCTTTGTGCAAAAACACTGCCTACAAAGTCATTGCCTCATACGGCAGCGAGGCAGCAAATCAGCTGCCTAAGTTTTCGGATGCAGCCACGGTGTTGCCTTCCTCTCTTCTAACCCATAATAGAGTGCAGGTCCCGTGGCATCTAAGCGTCGCGCATGCCTTAAGATCTCTGGTCGATGCCCGCGTGACCATACAGAAAATGCTGCTACTCCTGCCTGCCCCAGATGACACTTCACCAGTCAGATCTAGACGCAGCTGTCAAAGAACGTGCCACAGCCAAAGTAAGATATCTTAGTATTATAAATCACCGGCATCAATTGCGGTTTTCGGTGGCTGCTCTCTTGGCAGGCGCGTGACGTTTAGGTGCCACGGGCTATATTACGGATTAAAAGAGAGGAATAAAATATAGGCAAGTGTAAGGTGGTAAATAAGTGTAGAATTGCACTATTTGCTTACGTGCATGACTTGGCATGCAGACGTGCGATGCACCTGCAACGCTTAGATGGTCGGGGACATGTGATCCATTATAGGAGAAGAATAAAGTATGGTGGCAAATAGGTAAAAGTGTGGAATTGCACTGCGTCTGTTTGCTTATGTGCATCAATCGGTGTAAAACAGTGAGATATGTTGAGGCAGGTGAAAAGCGTTTGGTTAATGGTAAATATCAGATATGTTCATTAGTCTCTGAGGTCCAAGTCAAGTCTCAAGTCTTTGAGGTCGAGTCTAAGTCAAGTCTCAAGTCTTTAATGGGGAGTCCAAGTCAAGTCTTAAGTCTCTGAGGAGGACTCCAAGTCACATCTCAAGTCTTTGTTTTATTTTTAGCAATAGTTATTTTAGATAGTTAACAGTGTATGAGGCTAAATCAGTTTTGAAATATTAAAACTATAATTACTTATACAGAATGTCTTGTTCATTTATTCAAAACTGTCTTAAAAAGCACACAAACTTTTATTGAAATCATTCAATTTTATACAGAATGTTTTAAACCATTTTATTTCGATATGTTCGTATTCCGAAGGTAGCCAATAAACACTCGGGTACGCGATCTTATGTTTAAAAAAAAATTGTATTAATCAGTCAAAATTCTTACTGTCGGTTAATGGGCTATTTATGGTCATCCTTAATTTTGCCTGTTTTACTATTTGTCTTTTTAGTAATTCATTTTATAGCATTTATTTTTTGGCAAAACTAATTTTAAAATTATGGTTAGTTTCAATGGTTATATTTACCACTATTTTAATTCATGTTTAAATGCATTTATGTTGCTTCATAATACGATTTTCTCACTTTTTTTTTTTTTTAGTTAGATTTAAGGACACAAAATGCGACATTTCTTTTTATTGTACAAGTGTCAACAACCAAAAAACAAAACCTAAATTGAAATTTTAAAACAAACCCCAAATCAAATGAATAACACAAATGAAATAAATATCTTCGTATAAACAAACTAATGCTTTGTCTGTGCTCTTTCTATCTAAAATTAGAGGCAACCACTGCAATTTTAATCACAATCCAAACAAAAATGCTGTATACCGCTGTACGAGCAGGTTTGTACTTCTTAATAGATGTAAGTACAAAATCGAAAGCAAAAACAGAATGTTCTGACTTTAGTTTTGTAAAACTACACTACATAAAACGTATCTACACGAAACAGAAATAGCAGACAGGCTGAATTAGAACGCATATTCACTCTCTGCCAGCAGATGGCGCTTATGGAACAACAGTGATACAGTGTTTTCGTGGTTACCGCTGTAAACTCAGCTGCAGAGTGCTCATGAACGCTGCATTATATGGAGGCAAGATGAAAATAAAAAATCATCTAACCTTTTCTAAAGACAGTCAGTTCCCCTCAGAGATATATGCATATAAACTCACACCCCTAATTGTATTGTGATTAATTTAACATCTCAACCGATTTGAATCGTCACATATTTGTATCGATTTTCAACCGGCTCGGGGTGCATCGTTACATATCTACGTTTCAGATTTGGTTTCTGTGCCTCGTCTGGTCCCTTTAGACTGTGTAGTTTATTTACAGTGCAATCTTATATTAATCATGATTTAAAAATGTTTCTATAGTTGGTAGACTATATTACAGTTCCGAACCAGTGTCATGCGTGGATAGCTAATAATGCTGGCGTGGTGTGTTTTAAGATGAATTGTTGTGACATTTGCTACTGCAGGACATATTAATAGGGAATGAATGGATTAGGAATGAATAGATGAATGTGGTGTATGATGATGTCATGTGGGGTAGTAAAGGGGGAATGTGAATAGAAAGTCATATGATTGACTTGTGTTTTTTCGAGTCTCACAAATCACGAGTCCGAGTCAAGTCTCGAGTCAGCTGTTCACGAGTCCAAGTCAAGTCGCAAGTCTTTATTTTTGCAATTTAAGTGCGACTTGAGTCCAAGTCGCAGACTCGAGTTTCCATCTCTGATATATGACCTATTGTGCGTCCTGTTGCTGAGCCCCGCCTTGATGTAATGATTGACAGGTTGGGGGTGTGATCGGCTCGGAATGGATTTTCAAATCCACATTGACTTAAACTACATTATCGCAGGGTATTTAATGAAAATGCTATTGAAACCTCTTAAGTGTAAGTATCAGTGCATTTAAGTGCATTTAAAAAAAAAAAACATTTAAATCACCATTTTGCTACCCTTTTGCTTCACTTGGTTCAGGAATGATGGCAATTCACACTGGATTTTGCTACAATTATCACGCGGTATCTGCCGAAACTGCAATCCCAGTGGGTCTCCCCTGCCGTTCTTACCCTAGGTTTAAAAGCATTTAGGAAAAATGGCACTTAAATGATAATTTTGCTAAAGTTTTTGCTTGGACATGTTAAACATATCTAATCAATTTGGGTAATACAATTTCATTTTAATTTCGCAACTTATAAAGCGTTAAAGTATGTTTTAAATTTACATATTAAAACTAGTGTAGGAAATGGCAAATATAAATTATATAATTTAATTTTCATTTTAATTTTGCACTAAATGTTGCACATATGTATGGGAAAATGTCAATTTAAATACAGAAATACATTGCGATTTTACATATTGCATTGTCATTTTGCATATTACAGTTCAAAATGAATTTTGCTACCCATATGCTTCTATACGAAACGTCCTAAATGCTTTCATTCATATTTCGCTGTATTTCCTATGTTTTAATTAATAATTTGGGTGTATTTTATTATTGATATTTTTGCGTTTTTTTAAATAAATGAACTGAATTAATTTAGTTTCTGTATTCATCATTCACAGCTGCTGAAACAGCCTTTAAATTAGTTTGGGCAAATGAGGACATAAATTAGGTTAAACTACTGAATGTCCGCCCATAGAAAATAAATAATTATAAAAATTACCAACTGATTACCAGCACACAACTATTGATCCACGACGTTGCCACAACGTCACATTTACCAACTGGCAACGTCACAAAGTTGGTCACAAACACAAAGTCCCATCCTGGCGGTTTGAAACTGGAATTTCACTTTTCTGGTTGCCACAACGTAACTTTGGTCAAGGAATAACGTTGCAGTTACGTAACAGTTACGTTAGCTGGGTGGATGATTTGTACAAATAAATAACCTAGTCTGTCTAACTGGCGATTTATCAAAACAAACAAAAAAAAAGTACATGATTCGGTTCATCTGGTCACACATGTCCTCTGTACTTGGGTTGCATTAGACTTTAACATTGTCCATCATTTTGACGGTCAGGGTCGTAAAAATTCCGTCATAATCTATTATTACCCATCATTTTAATTTTCATATTTTAATTATAATAAAACATTTAATTGCTTTTATTTTTGTTCACATTTTAATTTTTAATAATGAACCTACAGGATGAGCATAAAGACTTATGCATTTATATTTATGAAGAGATGATGAACTAGAGACTGTGCGTCACTTTTCATGTTCAACACACACCCCGCAGTGACAGTGGAGGCAATTAAAACAACGAAATATGCTAGGGCTGGGTAAAAAAACTAAAAAATTGATTTCTCGATTTTAATAGATTCTCATTTTTATGAACCAATATCGATTCTTAAATCCCAGTCGATTCTGTTTCATAGCATATAGTGCGCCTTCCATCCAATAAATCGCAATAGGTTAAGCTTTGTGTGTTGTTACTTTTGATATGAAAAAGTCTCAGATTTAAAATTCTGTCCATTATATTAGGAAATTCAAGCAATAAATACCATTTTGGCGCTCTTTAATGTGGCGTGATAGATCGCTGTAGATCAAGCGAAGCGGCAGCTCACATGAACCGCTGGATGGCACTCTTTCGTGAACGTGCGTACAACAGTTATTGGAAATTAGAGATTAAGGTTTATAAATTTGTAAATATGGATATGTTTCTTACACAAACGCATCACTTCACTTCAGAAGGCCTTTATTAAGCCCCCGGAGCCGTGTGGACTTCTTTTATAATGGATGGGTGTCATTTTTTGGACTTCAAATTTTGGGCTACCATCCACTCCCATTATAAAGCATGGATTAGCCTGGACATTATTTAATATAACTCTGAATGTATACGTCTGAAAGAAGAAAGTAATATACACCTAGGATGGCTTGAGGGTGAGTAAACCATGGGGTAATTTTCATTTTTGGGTGAACTATCCCTTTAATTGATATCTATCTTGCTATGAGTAACTGAATTCCAACCCTGTGGATTACCTGTCTCTTCTCCTGAGCCTTTTGTCGTGTGGGTCCAGGAAGGCTGCTTGTATGTCTGGATACTGCTGCACAAATCTTTCAACCATGAGAAATGCAGTTCCAGCATGTCTTCACATTCAGGACAACAGAATGGCCAGGCAGGTCTAAAACATATAACACACTGAAATCAGTTTGAATCTATTTAATCTTGCCTGAGTGATGCTGAAACAACAAGGTTCAGTTTTTCACCCAGTATTCACTGCTTCCTATGGAACACAGTCTTCATGATGGATGATCTCTTGATCCTGGATCCTTGCTGCTGTTCACTTGGAGATGGTTGTCTCGCCACCTGCTGCTGCTGCTGCTGCTGCAAAAAAAAAAAGAATGTTAGTTTTACAGCAATTAATAAAACATTTAAACTAGTAGTGTTAGGTGGCAACAAATGAGTATCTTTTCTTATAAGCAACTCACGGAATCATTGATTTAACTGGTTAATTTGCAGTCAGGACCAAAAGAATGGAAGTGAACAGTTTATTAAAAAATTATGAAACCTTAAGTATCAGATCTATTTGCGTATGAAACATCACTAGCACAAAAAAGAAAAAAAAAGAAAACATGTATGTGAAAAACACCATTAACGAGCAAATGACACAATTTACAGGCCTGTGTCACTTGAGGGGGAAAGCTGGAAAAGTGATTTCAGCAGCACCTATCTAATTAAACAGTTTATACAAAGGTTTATATAGTCCAGGTGATATGTGCAAAATTTGAGGTGATATGTTCAGTTTTTCATAAAACCATGACACTTGGTATAATTGTACAGGTTAGGGCCCTGAACATTTTCAGAAATGGAGCCATCACAAAAACACCTTTTGGTTGCCATGGCGACCATTTTACTTTCCGCCATAGCCAAATTATGTATTTTGTGTTATATCTCCTAAACCAAACGTGATAACAGAGAAAAGGTGATGTCTACCCCTGTGTTTTGATGGTCAAGGATTACAATGATACAACGTATCGCAACATAAACTGTTCAGGTGAAGAGTTAATGGTGAAATCAGCAATGTGAGAAGGAAATAACAGTATCTGAGCATCACAGTATCACAGCATTTACAAAAGTCCATATTATGGCTATTATTATTTTTTCTTTCTTTGATAATTGTTTTATTCAATAGTACAATAAAATATTTAATTAATTAATTATTCATTTGTTATGTTTGTATAGCACTTTTCTGGATACTCAAAGTGCTTTACATAGAACGGGGAATTTCCACAACCATCACCAATGTGCAGCATCCACCTAGATGATGTGACAGCAGCCATACTGTGCCAGAATGCCCACCACACACCACCTTAACGAATATGTTATTCAATAGTACAATAAAATATTTTTTTCAAGAATACAATCAGGGATATAAAACAATATAATCTCAAGTAATTGTATTTTTCCTTACCTCTCAGGTAGAGTCGGGTAGGCGGTAGTATGTTTCCAATACATTCTTGTTCTCTCTCAACAATGCTCTAACATCACATGCAGATGGCAATGCAATCTTGCTAAGCTGCATCCTATCTGCACCTCTTTTGCTGCACTTATGTCATTTTCTATGGGTCTCTGGAATTTTCATTCAGCTGTCAACAAACTTCATTCTGGCCATTGCTTCTCAGTCTACTCTTAGTATCTTGGGCTTGACTGAGACCTGGATTTGTCCAGAAGACACCACAACCTCTGCTGTTCTCTCTAACAACTTCCATTTCTCTTACACCCCCCGTCAGACTGGAAGGCTACTGGTCTTCTCATTTCTAATAATTGGAAATACTCAACCCACTCTTCCCTACGCAATAAAAATTATTTTGAATATCATGCTATTATGGTAACAGCTCCTGTTAAACTCCATATTGTAATGATTTATCGCCTTCCTGGGTACCTTCATAGAGGAGCTGTATGGGCTGCTTTGGTGACTTCGAAATCCATCTGGAGAAGCCTTACAATGCAGACTTCTAGCTTCATTCGATCTCAAATGGCTTATCACCACAATCACTAACAAATCAGGCAACCAGCATGACTTAATTTACACATGCAATTGTATTACAGATAACATTTGGTAAAACCTCTAGACATCTCTGCTAATTACTTTATTACATTTACTACCTGTGTGCCACCAATTCCTCTAAAAAAGAACCATGCTGTCTATAACTTATAACTTTCAAATGCTAATTGATTTCCTATGTCTTTTCTCTTTTCAGTTTAAGAGAACATGTAAGTGTGACCAGCTCTATTCAGGTAAGGATACTCTCCTCTTCTTCACTAAGTAAGGAACAAAGATATTGAATTTATGGTCCATTTTGTTTTTATTTTGATTACTAGGGTTTATGCATAAACATAACCAGCTATCCCATGACTTTACTGGATATTACTTTTTCCTTTTAACATTGTGAAGTGCTCACATACTACTTTTGGCCTTCTTCATAAACAATTGTTTTCACATAAACAAATGAAAGGAAACACATTGTATATCTAAACTCAATTGTGCTTTTCAGATGCTGTCACATCCTACAACCTCATCATCTGCAGAGAGAAACTGCCATTCAATCACACCAAAATACAGATAATGATTAACTTAGAGGTATCATACAGGATTGTGAAGATATTTCACTGGAGCAATATTAATAAATAATATATACAAATAATACTAATATTAGCATACTAATAGTAATGAAAAACTATAATTAAAAAGGTAATTTATAACACCATTAAGGTCCTATATGGCATTTTTAAAGCATGGTTATATAAGGAACCCTATAAAAAAGGTTCTATTTAGCACTAAAAAGGGTTCTGCTACTGTTACAAGCCGAAGAACCCTTTTCTGTAACTGTTTAGAACCATTTAAAAATAAATTTTATCCCCACAAAAATTTTGGTAAGTCACTTAATGTTTTGCAGTAAACAAAAAAAATATTAAAACTATCCCACAAGATTGTGAAGGGCTCACATACATTTTTTAAATAAATTATTTACCTGTTGAGAGTGTGCTGACAGTCTGTGTAGTTGGAGGGCTGAGGTCCAGAAAATCAGTAATGAGGCATGTTATAGTGTAGCCTCGGTTAGGGTTTTACATTAAATCAACAATAACAACAACAGCAGCATGTTGTGGGAATGAAGTATGTTTTTATTGACATGCAAAATTGTCAGTGCTCTTAACAACAGTTATTAGCTGAATACATTAATGAATGACAATTGACATTGAACATGAATAAATACATAAAGAAGTAAAACAAAATACGAACAAAAAATAGATGTGATGAAGACCAAGTTTCAGTGAAACAATTACAATCCAATCAATACGATGCCTTTAAGTCCATCATTTTGGTGTGATTAAGTGGCGATTGTTTTCTGCAGATGATGAGGTTGTAGGATGTGATACATCTGAAATACACAATTAGAGTTACAGTGTGTTTATGTAAAAACAATTATATTTATGAAGGCCAAAAGCAAAAATGGACAGTATGTGAGCCTTTTATAATTTTGTGGGATAGTTTTAATATTGTTTTGTGACTGGATATGTTTATACATAAACCCAAGTAATAATTTAAAAAATCTAACAATATGAATTATAAATTCATTGTCTCTTACTTTGTGGAGAAGAGGAGAGAAGTTTCCACAGCTTAGCAGAGCTGCACACACTTATATGTGACCAAAAACAACAAAAAAGAAGGGTTTGACACCCCTGATCTAAATAAAACCATTACTGCTTGGAAAGAACCTTTAAAGAACCATCTTTTTTTAGAGTGTAGTGTAGCAGTTCTTCGATAGCGATGTTAGCATGCCATCCTTCAAACAATCTTAATTATCTACTAATTCAGGTTCAAGAAAAATAACTATGAAGTAACTACTAATGAACAGTCATGAAAAATGAGGATAATCAAGTTGTGGCTTATCTGCCAACTTACCTCAGATAAGTTTATGATTTTATATACAGTACAGTGTGTGTCTCTGTTTTCCTCAGCTTATATCACATTACCATTTAGTAAATTATCCCTGTATGTAAGACATTTACTGAGGGAAAGTGAAAACACAGGGAACCCATTTGTAATTAATAAACAATTATTAGATAATTCTGCATAAATTACTCAGAACCTGAAACTGTATCCCAAAGTAAAAATATAGGTAACCCTTTAGTAATTAATAAATAATGACCACATAATTCTGACTCATATCAAACTTGCGCTCTAAGAAAACACTATTAACATTATCATCTAAAGCTTTGTAAAATAATACGACACAACCATATAGTAAGATATCTTTCTTTATTTCTGATGAGTGCAGTTTAATTATTATTATTATTATTATGATATATTATATCAGCACTAGACTGAAATTACTTTGAAGTTGAATATTTTTGAACGTGTCATTGTCTTTGTCTACTAAAAAATATGGCATTGTTGTCCATCTTTCATATTTCACAATATTTCACAGGCTGCTATCCTTTTGATAAATGAATAATAATAATAATTTGTATTATTATTATTTTACCAAAATGCAACACTGATCAAATTATTTATATTAAATATATTTTTACAGTGTCAAGTTTCCATCTGTACTAATGAAGAATCCATAAGATAGCAGCATTTTGATTTGAGAGACATAGCTTCAGGAACCCTGTCTAAAACTATATGAATCACACTGCTTGTTTTCTTCTCTCTGTAATTATGATGCTAATATCTACACTCTGAACAAAGTAGCAATTTCAGTGACTGACGTGAGTGAATTAGGCCATCCTTTACAAAGGCAGGAATAGCTTTGGCTATTGTAAAGGCTATAAAAATGAGCTGTGAAAAGCCAGAAATGATTGTGTGACTTCATCTGCATGCTTATACCATCACCTGAATTGTGCATTGTGCCCACTGTGTTGAAATATCATAACTTGATGAGTGAAAGCTTTCATATGAACATCCTTAATGCTATCCAAAATTACCATTTATGGCATCATCACAAATGTAGTAGAACAATTAATCATGTTTGTATGCAAAAATTAATTTAGAGTGAGATGCAGGAGATAGAACGCCAGAACAAAAGGCAGCTTTTTGTGGGTTCTTTAGTCTGACAGGGATAATTAGATATATGAAATTGAAATTCCTCTGTGGGGGTCCTGTTGACAAGGCTGTTGTTGTGTTGGAGCACTCTGACACAGCCTGATCCTTTTGTGTGTGTGTGTTTACGCTGTTGCAGCTTCTGCATCCCTTTCAGAGACACACAAAAACTCTCTCAACCTCTTTGATACCAATATCAAAATGAAATGTATACAGCATTCTACATCAAGAAAACTCTTGTTACCTTTTATAATTTATTTATTTGAATAACTTTCCCAGTTTTTGTGCAACATTGTGGACATGTAACAATGTGTTTATTACAAGTAATTTTGTGTTTCTGGGAATTTTATTAGGACGTATATCTGGTTCAAAGCTATTCAATATAGCATACATTTTTTTGTGTCTTTAGCCCCAACAGCAGGGATGCCGTTACATATTCTTCAGTTCGTTAACAAGATCTTTATCTTAAAATATATTCATAAATGTTATTGATTCTCATTTGCTACATACATTTATAACATATTTAAGAACATTATAAAAAAAAAAAACAGCCAAATTACCATGTGCTTAGTGAAATGTGTATGCTAACTAAATGCTGCAGCAAGTTTTTTTTGTGTCATCTAGTGGTTTAGCATAGAATAAAACTGAATGTGCTTTTCATTCTGATGCAGCGTTAGTCTCGTTGTAACCTACTGGCCTCCACTTTGCGTTATGGAGGAGTAGTTTAATATTTCAGTTCAGAACTATGAATTAAAAGAACTACTGTTAAAAAACTACTGTTGGAGGGAAAAAAAATTAGGCTATGTTTTTGCTGTAAGGTCAGACAAAGACATTGGTAAACTTAAAAAGTTATTGTTATTTTAAATAAAAAACAAACAAAAAAAATGATTGGTAAACTTTTATAAATGATCTTACATAACATCTGTTATCTGGTAAGGCTACTCTTCCACAAAAAAAAAAAAAAAGTTAATAAGGTCGAGGAACATACAACAAGGTAGAGGTCTGCACCCGACTAGATTTTTTGCGCCGCAGGATTAAATTCCCTAATAAAATGCGGTAGCGGTCGGTAACTCTGGTGTAATTTAAACGGGAGCGGGCGGTCTAACAATATCCCGTTCCCAATGTCCATTCAGAACAGCATATCTGTGCTTTATTCTTATTGTCCACCGGTACAGCCTGCACTTGGACTGTTATGCACGCGCTGAACGCATGCTTACTGCGTCACATGTTTTATTTGAGGGTCTGTACGCAGCATGTGCATAACGATGCTCAGAACAGGCTACTGGTGATAAATATACGGCCCTCAGACAGAACAAGCAGTTGTCGATGAGTGACAGAGCAGAATAAGGATGGAGCAAAGTGTGGATGCGCTGTCCTTGAAGGATGTTCAACTCTGTTTTGTTTATATTTTGCTTAGCCTATAATTTTAAATTACAGATGTCATATTTATTTATTTTTCTTCTGCGACACTTTTCCTACTGTGTTAACAGAAAAATTTCTAATTAATTTAGTATTTTGACAAGCTAATAGGTTATGTTTGTACAACCTACATTTTATTTAATTTTTTCTCTCTGCGACACTTTTTCCCTATCGTGTTAATGTTAAACGAACTGTATCCTGACAAGACAAATAAAAAAATAAATACAATTTTTGTACAACATTTTTATTTTCTCTGACACTTTTTTCCTACTGCTTTGTATAAAATATTAAACAAATTTTGTGTCTTAAGATAATTCATATAAATTCAAGTCAAAGTCAATAAATTCAGTCTCTGAAAGACGAATAAATAAACAAATTTAAGTTGTAGTGCAGAATACAGTTTTGTTAGTTTTAGCCTATCTCTCAAATTGAAATGTGAGATTTTGGAAACAAGATCTAAATTTAGCGGGAACGATCGGGTCGGGAAGAAAATTATTCTAAACGGAAAGCAGGTGAACAAAGAGTGAATATATAGTGGGAGCAGGTGGGGGCGGACTGTAACCTTGCGGGAGTGGGACTAAAAAAAATAGTCCCGCGCAGACCTCTAATAAGGATTGATGCAATTCCTCATATGGAATCTTTCTAGACAGGATGTCAATTCGGTCTGGAGCCCACGTCCTGCCAGAAAATTAGCCAACCCTAATCAAACACACCTGAACCAGCCTAATTAATGAACAAGCCAATCAAAACCTAATCAATGTCTTCAAGATCACTAGAAAACTACAGGCAGGTGTGTTTGATTAGGGTTGGACCTAAACTCCAGTGTGGAACAGTGGCCCTCCAGGACCAAAGTTTTTTTTAACATTCATGTTGATAATACAAATGATGCATTAGGACTTGCGTTTACTGACCTAATAAACTCTTGTGGAGGCCAAGGAGGCAAAACGTCACCGTGCCCACTCATCGTTTTAATCATATGCTGATTTATCTCAACTGCTCTATGTACCAATAAGTACACATGAACTAGAAGAAATAACTAGCAACATGGGCACTATATTCTCTAATACATTAGAAGCTGTTGCCCCCATCAAATTGAAAAAAGGTTAGAGAAAAACGTACTGCGCAATGGTACAACAGTAATACCCATTCTCTAAAGAAAGAACTTGTAGTCTTGAGCGCAAATGGAGAATAACTAACTTGGAAGTTTTTAGAATTGCACGGAAAAACAGTATGTCTGGCTATAGACAGGCTCTTAAAGCTGCCAGGGCCGAGCATATCCACAAACTCATAGAAAATAACCAAAACAATCCAAGTTTTTATTTAGCACAGTGGCTAGATTAAAAAATAACCAGACGCCACCCGATCTAAAAATTCCCTCACAGTTTAATAGTAATGACTTATGAATTTATACACAGGGCTCAGCTTTTGTCATTTTAGAAGACTGCAGAGGGCTGGAGGAAAAGGATGGGAAAATTAATGACTACAATGGAGTCTTTGCATTTTTCTTACTGCTAAAAAATACCACAAAGGACAAGGCCAGTGACAAGCCCTATTATTTGGTTATGCTTGCAAAGAAGCGACAGCTCCTGCTGGGAAGAGGTGACCTGGAGAGGGGGTTCTGCAGAAGGGGGGTACAGGGGCTCGGGTGTCAAGAGGGCTAGTGAAATGGTGGCTGATGAGTACAGGTCTGCCCCTCTTCCTTTGTAGCCACGTCGCGTGGAGCTACCAGGCCATCAACACTAAGACAAATTATCGTGGGGGGAATTTCACGGCCAAGGAAGACCTGTCATCCACTAAAGCATTCTCTCTCTGTCTCTATGTATCTTTTGCTCTCTAGTCACTTTAAAGGACTCATAGTTGTTGAAAGCACAAGAGAGAAAGAAGAAAGAGGGAAAAAGTGTGAGCGGAAAAGCAATGTGTCCCATCTTCTAGCTGTAGTCACTGTTGTGATGGCACAGAAATATTGCAGCAGGTACGCCACTGCAGATACACAACAAACATTAATATGCATAGATACACAAACCACAAAAAAAAGCTAGTAAAGAATACAGTAATTGTGACAATACATTCTCCTCTCAATGCCACCACATCCTACAGAAATTTCTTTTTAGAGGCTTATTTGAATATAAGGTCTCCACTAACATTAAACATTATTTTACGATGGGAGTATTTCATTCAGACTTTAGAGTGATATCGGAAGGATCTGGCACTAAAGAAAATAAAATATATTAAAATAGCAAAGTTATTTAACATAATATTTGACATTATTGTGGTTTGCACTGTATTTTTTATTAAATAAAAGCAGCCTTGGTGAGCATTGGTCTTCTTTCAAAAACTTTTCAAATCTTACTTATACCCCAAAATTGTGAAGAGGAGTGTTTATATATAAACACCATCCTTTTTTAAATATTCAAAAGTGAGAGTGCATTTCATGTGATGGATCATTTTATTCCTCCTTTTGAGTTCTCGCATTTAAATCTTTGATTTGCATAAGCATGCGTTAAATATGTAATTTTCCTCTGCATTGAATATAAATGTAATTTATAAATATAATTTACACAGAAAAAGTGTATTTTATTTCCATATATAAATGTTTCATTGCACAAGTGAGCTTACTGAAATAATTGTAGAGTGGATCTGAAAGTCCATAATAAATACCCAGTGGTAACCAATGTTATTAACAAAAAAGGAGCTTTATTGTCTATATCTATATAATGGCGTCATAACTCTTGATGTATCATAGCTTTGAATCATGTTCAGTATTTTACAGCTGAATGTCTTACAACAACGCATTCTAATTCCACATGTGCATGTATCCAAACAACATTTCTAACAAAAGGAACAATAGAGCTTTGAGTTGTCCTTAGAAATAGACAGCTGCTATTGTGGTCAAAGATATCGTTTCAATCGCATCAATATGACAGGGCCTTTTTAACCCATCCTGAAGAGAACAAAGACTTCAGGTCCTTAACAAATATATGGGGGGATGTCGAACCCTTATGCCTCTATTTCTTTCTTTCTTTTCTTTCTTTTTTGCTCCCTCAAGCAGGGGCATGCACTTGGTTGGGCTCGACTTGCCCCCCCCACACTGTCACAATTGGCTGAATAATCTCACCCCCATCACAAAGACCTCACATCCACATATAAACCAATTCAACAATACCCACACAGAGCACAGATAGCTGGATCATGCACAGAGACACAGAGAAAGAGAGCGAGAGAGTGGAGGACAAGTGTTCTAACTTTTCTCATGTCAGTTTCTCCTCGGGGGGAACCCTTGTGCAGAGAGATGGTGGGGAGGGGGGCGTGTCTTTTAAAGACACTACTTTGAACTGAATTCATGGCCTATTTGCATAAGCAGATTTGGGCTGAGTGAATGGCTGAAGCTCTGTGTCTGGTCATTAATATGCAAGCTAATTCAGTCCAATGTAAGCCCATTGAGAGCGTACCTAAAGGGCCAGTTATTCGAGCCCATTGTAGGGTCTAAACAGCTCCAGAGTTGTTACAAAATACATACTTAATTGATTTAACATGTGCCATAAACCACCACAATCAGTAGGGAAAGCCGTTACATTGGTGCTGAGAAATTAGAGAGCAAGTGAGCCTTTTGAATGGGGAGTGTGTGTGTGTGTTAAAACAACATGGAATGTGGATGGTAATAAGGTAACTGCAAAAGACAGGCAATCTCTAAAGGGAAGGACTTGGGTTGAAGCGAAAGTGCAAACATATAGCATTGCTTCACAGGTTGTTTCTAAACCGAGTTCTACACAAATGCTTCTGAATTTAAACATAATATCTATATGAGAAAGCTGGAACATATCACTATCATCCCCGTTTCATTGTAATCTGGATAATAAGGAAAAAAAATCAAGTAAAAAAAAAAAAAAACAATCAAGAAACAGCAAAGACGGGGACGTTAGCGTTGAGATTCAGTACTGCCACTCCATGACTTAGTGAGGGGGGGTTGTATGCCACACTCGTTAACATTTTTGTTTTTGACTTGTGCATACTGTAGGGATGTTTTCACGCACTTTTGTTCTTGTGAACTTTAAGACAACATACGCTCTTCCAGTGCCACTTTTCCACTCTGCTAGTTTATATCAGTTATCTTACTTTAAAAGATTACACCTTTTTTTTTTCTAGAAGTATTGACCAATCTCTCACCACAAATTAATTCACCATATCTAACATTGTAGTGTAATAAAAAAAATAAAAATAAAAAATATATATATATGTTATTATATATGTATTATATATATATATATTATAACATTTAATTTATTATTAATATTATTATTTAATAACAATGACACTGCTATATAAGGCTAATTTTCATTACTCGCATTTTATGTATTCTAAGTACAATTAAATATTTACCTTTTACATAATTGACAAACTTTATACCTTGATTTGGAAAATGGAACCATTAACATATTCATGTAAATGTGTTATTTATTGATATTTACCTTGATTTTTGTTTGCTTTCTTCAAACATCAACTATCTCACTGAAATTCATTATCAGTCAGAATAAAAATCCAAACCTTGGACATAAAAGTGCCTAAACCTGAAGAAACACATATACCCTGAAATAATTTTACTGAATCCTCTCCATCTAAACAGCTGCACTATTTTACATGAATCTCTGAAAATGTCGGGTGTTAGTGTTAGAGCCTTTGATCTGTGTGGGTGCATATGGAGAGAATGAGAAAATGTGTTTGGTTGTGGGCGCAATAGTGGTGTGTGTGTGTGTGTGTGTGTGTGTGTGGTGGTGTGTGTGTGTGGTGGTGGGTAAAAGAGAGAAAGCGAGAGTGAAAGTGTGTGTCATGTTGGGCAAGAAAACACGCTCAGTCAGATGTAATCTTGTTTAATGTACCTCTGCTCTGCTGAGAGCTCTAAGCCCTTCGCGTGTGAGTAGTATTAGTGTGCAATCTCTCTCTCTTTCTCTCTCTCCCATTCTCTCCCACTCTCTCTTTTGTCCCACTGACCCCTGCTTCAGCCACAGCCATTGTAAACCTCTGTCTAACCCGTGTGTGTAGGGGCCAACTTCGTTCCTTACCCTTTTCTCCCTTCTCTCTAGCCCAGATACGGCACATCAAAGCCAGAAGAGACACTCTTTGTGCTTACTGCTCCCTTGACTCTCAACATGTGGTTTTGAAGGCTCAAAACATCGGCCCCTTTTAACCCATTCTGAGGAGATTAGGCAGCGCCTTCAGTTGAGCATTAGGGAAACTATAGTAACCAATAAGCCGTATGTCCGTGAATGGAAACTATGTATCTTGTCAGAGAGGAGCTGTCGGGACATCACAATCCCAGACAAGTTCCTCTGCGGGGCTTTGGCACCCTTGACAGGGGCCCCTTCTTTTCAGGCCGACACAAAGTGACACACCAGAACCCCCCTCTTCACCCCTGCTCTGCAACGGACGCGCTCCTAATAGTAATTTAAATTTGACAGAAACGGCAGAAGGGGGAAAAAAGTTGTTTTCCACAGAGGCACAAGCATTTAATTATCGCAGGCCAACATTTTTTGGCTTGTATATGCGTGTACCTCACCCACAACTGCGAGAGCAAAAGCTGTGCTGAGATGCTAACTGAGGAGGGGCTAAAAAAAGCTGTTGGACGGATGACCCGTTGTCCTTGTGAGGAGACTTGGGAAATAAAGCCTGCTTTAAACTGTGCGTTTTTCCGAGGAGGAGCATGTGTGCATATGTATCTTGCAGTGATGGGGAAGGATGGGAAAGGGCCAAGCTCTGCTGGCTCAGGCTTCATTAAGAGGTGTAAACAGATCTCGGCAGGGCCCAGTGGTGCACACACACTCACACGTATATACGCACTGGCATGGCAGGAAGCAATGATACTCATTCCCACTAAGTTATACGCTCTCTCTTACACAGACACACTGGGCAGGGTCTAATGGTAGGCCCCAATCAGATGCTGGCTTCTCGGTAAGCCTTGTGTGAGCTAAAGGCTCCAAGCAGTGGCAACTCATTAAAACTGAGATCCTGGAGCAACTGTCGCGCCACTAGCAACTGGAAGCATCCTCTTCCATGATAGGAGCAGACCAGCATCCCAGACCCAAACAGCCTGACGCATTACAGCCCACACATGCAGGGATCAGGCCCTCAAACAGCACAATGTATACTTGACATACCTCACCTAAACACTGCCATATGCTAAACAGTATTTGCAAAGAAAGAGTGTATGTAATCATCAGAAAGATGGCTTTTTTTTAGGGATGTGTGAGATATTGGTACCATTTTTTATTTTATTTTAAGCTACGCTGTAATTGTGTTTAGATAATGTATGTATGTATGGGTATATACTGTATATATTCTAGATAATTATAACTATAACTATTCTATATATATATATTATATTATATATATATTATAGGTAATTTGAATTAAGAAGATCATATGTAATAGCAACTATCAAAATTACTAGACATTTTAATGCTTATGTTGTAATGCCTAAAAAATTATTTAAAATGATTGATTTTAGTTTTTATTGTTTTATTTCAACCTATTTAGACAATATATATATATATTTTAATCTGTTTAGACAAAATGGGTATAGAATTTTAATATTAACCATGGATCAGTTATCGGCTTTAATGTGGAAATAATTATCGACTTAGCAGTACCGGCCAGAATTTAATATTGTACATTCCTACATTTTCCCCAGTTTTGTGTGTATTTGCTTGTGCTCAAGAAATGCTCCCTGACGGAGGGATGTTGTATCATCAGTCAGGAGCTTGGCCCAGTTTTATCTGGCTTTGGGAACCTTCTGGAGCGTTCTTTGGGGTGACTGCTCCTCCACATGGGTCACTCTAAGGCTGACCCGTATTCTAAACCGGGCTACTGGCAGCCAGCCTGCTTCCGTCTGTTGGGCATATTGGGCCGTTTAGTGGGGTGCTTGTGAAGATCAAATGGGTTAAGATGGTCCTTCTCCGTCTGTTGGGAGAAAAAGAACATCAAAAAGGTGTAAATTTCACTTCCCCACTTTTGATTAAGTCAAGCATGAAAAGAAATGTAATACTCTCGAGTGGCAAAGGCTCTACACTATTGATGCAGTTACTTCTGCTTGAGAGGAGCCAGTGAGCCTGCAGGGAGTGGAGCTGAGGCTGGGCCGGGAATAGACACGGCCAGATGGAGGGCTTTCTCTGCTTCTGAAAGGAGGCTTAAGAGCTCCCTTCCTCAATCCCTCTCTATACTGCCTGGGTGCTGTCCCAGCCCTGCTTGCCCCCCTTAACCCCACAAGCTCTCTCCCCTACTTTCTCTCTTTCTCTCTCACTCAGTAGCTTCCACCATATGGGCTTGTTTAAAAACTCCAACAGCTTTCTAAACCACAGCACAACAACACAGTATCATCAGTGTGATCAACGGAGACTCCCCAATCATCAATCAAACAACACACACAAACACACACACAGAGGAGAGGCAACACTGTCGTCATAAAATCACAACTCAATGACATTTAACTCAGTTCATTATTTAACCTTCTATTAAGTTCTGTTAACTAGTTGAAATATATATTAATATTTTGTAAAATACTTAAAAAATATGTTCCCATTATTCAAAAGAGCTAGATATTTTTTCAGCAAATGGAAAAGTTGCAAATCGTTTTATGTGGCCGATGTGTTTTATTTTATTGTATGTGAATCCCCTTTGTTGAATGTCTACAAAAACATTTACATTTATTCATATAGATACCTTTATATAGATAAATATCTATAAAATGTAATACATTGTTATAATTTACATAAATTACAAAAAAAGTTTGCACATTAAACTAATTTTTATTTGAGATTAAAAAACTTATAAGGACATTTGTTTGATGTGCAGACCTTTTGCTTTTTGTAATAGATATTTTGGTCTTGTCACCTAATGCAGCCTGGAGGACTTTTTAAAAATGTGATATAACTTATATATCGAGTGCATCACTCTGATCTCCCGAAATAGCACTGTTCCTTATTACTACTAGTCTTTAATGACAGACCTTTCCCAAAGTGAAATTCAACCCTGGAAATAGTCGGTCCAGTATTCCAGGGACAGAGGAATGGGGAGGCTTTTGAAAGGACTTAATAGAATCTTTACCCGCTCCAACAATCCACTCCCTCTGAGCTGCATTAAGTAGTTATTGTAGAGGGACAATGACCTAAATAGCTCAACATCAACTTCATTAGCCATGCGGCCAAGACCGAGAGCATTTCACGGTGGAGGCTATTGTCAGGGCTCACCCCAGGTGAGCATTAAATTGCAAATGATACTCTGAAAGGCGCAGAGAGAGAGAGAGAAAGAGATTGTAGCGGGATGAGGAAAGCAAGTGAAAAGGAGTGGAGAGCTGCTGACCGTAAAAAACCAATCCATCACTGAAGCATTCCTCGTCACAGCCTAAGTGTCTCTATTGTAAGCAAGACCGAGCTCAACCTATGGGGGAGAGAGAACGAGAGAGAGAGAGATAGAGAAAGAGAGAAGAGCCCCCGGAGTCTAATGACAGGCTGATGGCAATTACTTTAGTCCATCAACAGTGGCTCCCTATCGGCACATTTCTGCTGAAAATTAGTAGACTGAGGAAAATAAGGAGTGAATTGGATTTAGGAGGAGGAGAAAAAATAACTTTTGATTCACTCCATATAAGTATATCAAAGTCGCTCTTAAAAAAAGAGGAAGAGAGAGAGCAAGAAAAAGTTGCAGCGAGTGAGAGGAGGGGGAAAAATCTTCCTGCATGAGTCTCCTCTGGCTTTGTTACTCTGCAAATCAATAAGCACATCCTCCCGGCCTCACCATTTCCACTTTAATGGCTCCTCCGATCAACATGTTAATAAAAAGTCCTCTGTAGAGTGCTCAGTGAGGGCCTGGCGACTAGATGACTGACTGTAAGAGATGGCACGATTCCGGGGGTGCGTTCCCAGGCGGAACTGCGTCGTGTCACCCTGCCGGATGAGAAATTGGGCCTTTACATATTCCTTGTCACCGGCGGCTGAAGTGAAGGCACCCCAGAGGCCGGTGTTGGTTGCTGCTTGCCTGGTGGACTGGAGTAAATTAAAGCAGGGATTAGGCTGGGCTGAGATACTAGCTGACAGGCTCAGAGGATGCAGTCTGGCAGAGGGCTCTCTCCCTGCCCATATGTCTTCATGAAGCACCCCAGTGGGGGCTCACTAATGAGACCAGCACAGCACGGCAGTTTAGCTCCCAAACACCAGAGGACACACACAAAGAGCCGTCATACGGACATACACGCACATACATACACAGAAGTGACACAAATAGCCACAAAAAGCACTTTTTGTGCTGAGATTTGTCAGAGCTGCAGCGCTAACCTGTTTCCCCTCATGGAGAAGTTCCTCAGCATTCCTGTGTTTTCACTACATGTTTATGCTTTCGGTGTGAAAAATCGCATTTGAAAAATGAACAAAAAACACAACAAATCTGACAAGCAGGTACCAGAGACTCTCCATGAATGCTGCTGTGGAAAACTAATCCCTTTTCTCCGTGCAAGACCTATCTAAACTCTTGATCTAGAGTTGGGGGAGGCATGGAATATACCTGCCCGCAGGCTGCTGAGAGGTGTGCTAGCTTTAGAACTATAATTACCAGCAATTACAGCATAATTACGCACGTTAGCACTTTAGGTTTTGCTTGCTCTTCCATGGGACGCCACAATTAGTAAGTAGCCCCTGTTAACAGCTCTTTGAGCACGAGCGTTTGCCGGTCCCTGTGCTCCTGTGGATAAATATCCTCTGGCTATGCAACATAAATATGAAACATGACTGTGACTGATTCTGTGATGATGCGAAGGTTGCGATTTGCTGAAATATGAAAATATGTAGAATGTGTCGAATTAGATTCTGTTACTTCTGTCCTTGCTTGGAAAAAAACAAAAACTTTTAATGCTTAAAAAAGGAGAACGTTGTGATGTGCCTTATTTGTCTGTGGTGTGGATGTCTCTTGTCCTTTGTGGAAAGCTTCAACTCCTTCATAACCTTTAAAATCCACATCCTATTATGTAACATTCAACTTAAAATGAAATGGGAGCATAAAAGTGGAAATAAATTCCATCAAGTGGGATAGGAGTCATGAAATAGAGGAGCACAGAATGATTGTCCTGCACTCTGACTGTAAGCCTCAGCACCGCTCAACCACAGCCATTAAAAAAGCCATCGATCCAGCACACTTTCAGTGAGGACAACCGTGAGATGAGCGGAGACAGACCTGTGTGAAAAGAACAGAATTTAAAGATGTTTAAGTATTAATGTGTTTTGCTGCCCAATATTTCTTTTGAATGGGAATCTTTAATACTGTTATAAGTGCAAGAAGTTTTGTAGATAGTAACTGTAGCGAATTTAGCTCACAACAGGAAATATGAATAATTAACCATAACTAGTTATAATTAACTATTCATATTTTAGATCCGCTGTAGAAATTTAGCTGACCACTCAGGGTCAACCATCTTGTCAATTCTAAGAACGTTAATTTCCTGGTTAAGGGAAATAACTTTCTTACTGTACAATTCTACCAAGCTTGTAACGTAAATATGCATGATTATTGACTCCGGTTATGAGCAAACAATGAACACGTCAAACGTGATACAAGTAAAGTTTTATTAACTACATAAACACATAAAATAGTCTAACATACTACATAAACACAAAAACTGGTCTAACATACACACACACAAACACACACACAAAAAAACACACACACACACACACACACGCACACATACAGTTGGTATAGGAAAGGGTTAAACTTTAACTCAGCATAGAAAGAGGCATAAAGAATGAATATTGGACATGTGTATTCAACAGATCAAAGCCTTCAGGGATACGTAAGATTCTGAGTTCAAACACACCTTTGTAAAAAGCTGTAACTGATACTTAATGTCCAATTAAAAGAAAGGCCTGGCACAAATGCTGTGGTATCCTGAAGCGTTTTCTCACATATTCATCTTAGCATCTGACCGAACCACCAACTGGGGCGGGTCACATGGAGTGTGGCTTTTTTTTCTTTTTTTTTTGTATGGCCTTTAAGGTCGGGAGAAGATCCCGCCTGTCAAGATGGGCTTGTCAATGAGAGAGATGGAAATTTCCTAGCGGGGGGTGGCAATTGCTGGAGGGTTTACGATCCTTTGTGGAACCAAATGGAAAACATTGCGATCTGGAACTTGGCGAAAATATTAAAGATTCTCAGGACCCTACATATATTGCCTATTGTATCACATATTAATATACATTCTTGGTTAGATCATCAGAAGGCGAATTCATAAATACTAAACACGGTATATGTAAGGTTATATGAATGAGTGGTTTATCGTAAGCATGAATTAAAAATAGTCTATAATACAACAGATAAATACAAAACAGCAATAATACACATGGCCTGAAGGATATGTGTGTTCATTCAAAGTAAGGTTTTCCTATTAATTAATTAGTAGAAAAGTCAATTTCTGATCTGCCTCTCCTATGGGTACAAAGAGTGGGTTATCCTACTCACACTCCTGGGGGAGTCATAAAACCAGTGATATCATGATTAGTTGTCATGGTGGCCAAGGTGGGGGATGGTGTTCAGCAGAAATACTGGCATCCAGTTTATTGAGTGAGGGGACTGTGACGATTAGTTAATCTAATGAATAACTGATTTGTTAAATCAAATAAAAATTAGTGTGTCCGATTGGTCGAGACGCTACATATTTCCACCCTTTCGAGCGTTGTTGTCCGTAGAAAAGACAACAACGAGCGATGTCAAAGGTGCAGAACAATCGAACACACACCTGGAACTCACGGCTGGGAGCCAGTGGTGGTTTTTGGCTGTTGTTGCCGTGTTGGATGCTGTCTGGTGGTGGGCTGTGGTGATGTAGGCTGTAGCAAGGTGAGGGTCCTCGAGCTTATGCAGCAGGTGTCGCGGCTGTGTCACTGTCATCATGAAGTGAGTTAGTCCGGGTAGGATGTTTTGTTGATGCTGTTAGCCAGTAGGATATCTGTGGTACAGTGAGTGGGACCGGGGTTTAGAGACTCTCCAGGTGAGAGTGAGTTGGCTCCAGGGGATGCAGGAACTGGGTTTGGCGATTAATAGTGTGAAGAGACCTTTCCGATTAACTAGTGATGATGGCAGGAGGACAGCGGGCAGGTGGTTGTGAGGCTCTGCTTTACTCAACGTCACTTAGAAATCCGATGTTTTGCGGGCGCTTGGCTCTTGTGCTGGCACCGATTGAGCTTGACTGGTTGGTTGGTAGAGCTTTCGCTGTTGCGGCTGTGTGACGCGCTGCTCAATCCAACGTTGTCTGGCCGCTTCTAGGGGTGTCGACCGGTTTCAAGGGATGCTCCTCCCTTGGAGGGGCCTGATGCTGTGTTGCAGCAGGCAAGGAGTCAGAGGTTTGTCCTTCTCAATACTCCTTAGTTGAGTTTTGTTCAAGGAGCTCTTTGCGAGTGTCAGCAGCTCCTGTAAACCAGAAGTAGGCGTGTCCAGCTGTCCATGTGTAGCCTCCGTTCAGCACCCGTGAGGAGGAGGATGTTGTGGTGGACTGCTATTGGACATACAGTACCGTGGTGTTTGCAGGATGAGAATGGCTTTTCCCAGTGGTTGGTCTGGAACCTGGGTCTTTTGCCATGGTGATGGCTCTGTCCTCTTCTGGCTAGGGGCTTCTGTAGAAGGGTTTTGCATTGTGGCAATGCTGGGTGCCTTCTGGTGCCCGCTTTGGATTCTGAGTTGTGAAGTTCAGAATCAGCAGCGATCAGTCCCTGTTCAGACTCTGGGTCTGAGAATTCCTTTATGATGCCTTGTCTTAAAATGCTGGTGATCAGTGGCTGTGATGGTCCTCAAGGCTCTGCAGTGATTTTTTTTTTTAAAAGTATTGAGGTTGCCAGATGTATTGTCTCTGGCCAACTCGTTGGGGTCTGTGGGGTCACACGTTGTGTGTGTCTGCAGTGATCCTCTGGAAAAGTCCCTGCCCCACCCCCTTGTGGCTGGTTGGTGACGTGTGAACAGTGGCTCTCGCCCCACCCTCGCAGGTTCAAACTCTTGGCTGAAGGGGTGGGCCTGCTGGCCAGGGGAAGATCTGTTCGTGTTCCCTGTCTGTTCACCTTGTGGTCTGCAAGCATATTCCTGTTCATTTGTGACACTGAATTCACCTCGTTGCGTTGTTTCGGTTCGCCTGAAAAGTTTTTTTTTTTTTGTTACAGCTGCAGAGGTTTTCAGGGAGCTGAATTGTGAAGTGTCAAGCAGAAGGCTTTGGCTCCCCTTTCCCCCCTTTCGTAGCTGTGCAAAGGCGTGGAGGGCTTGCACTGCTGGCGATGTGGTGTTCAACCTGCTGTCTTTTGCTTAAGTCTATGCGCAGTCGATAGGACTGTTTAAATCTTTCTGAACCATGTCAAGCTCCTCATTAATTGCTGAGTCAGGGTTTGAACCTCAGCTCTGTCTGTATGCAGGTGCCCTTGTAAGGCCTTAGATGTGGTGTCTCTCTCATTTAGTTCCACATATGTTGTTTTAAGAGTGACTTTGTGTGAAACAGTTCTCTTTTCACGTCCTGTCTGATGGCTTTTTCCAGCTACGCTCTGTGTCCAGCAGCTGTTAGAGCCTCCTAAAGACTGGTGATTTCCTTCTGTTGCACAATTCTGTGAGGTTATTTGCATCCGTTCTGCGCTTTTTCTCGTTGAGCAGGTGTCAGTTCTCTACAGAATTCTGTGACTTGCAGTTTCAGATCATATACCTCCTGTCTGAGGCCCTTTAGGGTGTGGGCCGAGGAGAGGATGATGCTGGTCAGGTGTTCGCTTATGTCGCAATCTCGCTGTTCCTTTCTTTGCCATCGCAAGTAGTTGGCTGCTTGGAGCTGAAGGATGTCCATTACAGTGCTCTGCTAAGTGTCCAGGTGGTCCTGGTGAGCTGGCAGGGTTGGATGTCTGCGACATACTGGCACATTTGTGGGAACACCAGACAGAGAGAGGCAGAAGGGAAATGCAAGTATGTACAGAGGTGTTAAACTATCTCTAAAGGGAACGGCTGTGTAGGCCGTGTAAGGTATGACTAGTTGGTGGGAGGCAGCTAGTGAGGTAGGTTGCTATGTTTTTGTGTTCGTGAACACATAGAGAGAGTTTGAGTAACTTTGTTGATGGTGCTGTAAGCAGGGGTCAGCTGATGACCGTGCTATACTACTGATGGTTCACGGGTTGGTCACTATTACGAAAAACTGAAATAAAATAAGATGAACTCAAAAAAAAAAAGAAGATTTTACCTATTTAGTTTTTTTAGAAGAGATATGGCTAAGCAGGTGTCACTTATGGGTGATGCTGCAATAGACTCATAAACCCAGGGTTAGACTGTTAGCTAAACTAGCAGGGACCCACCAAATACCTCGTCAAAAGAAAAAGAAACAGGGGGAATTGTTCCTAGTTCAATCTTAGCCTACATTGTGTTTAATGGTAGCTGCCCTTCAATGTATTATGCCTGGCACTGAGGCTTGAGGAGAAGTAGAGAGGAAACAGGGATTAGGCTACTAAGAACCTGTATAAACCGTTAGGGGACACAACAGGTTGCTAGAACTACTGTAATCCTATACAAAAGCGAAGATGGTGATGGTGAAAATACTAAAATAAGTTAAAAGTAAAACACAACAAACAAAAAATTTTTTAAAAATAAAATAAAATAACAAGGGGTCCTAAGAGCTGTAGGAAATTAAAAAGGGAAAGTAAATAAACATAAAAATAAAAATAAAAAAAATAAAAATGGAATAAACAAAAAAAAAAAAACAAAAAAAAATTGATTAATTAAATCTCAAATTCATACAATCATTAGTGAATTGGTACATTTGTGCGCTAAACAAATGTAAATAAATGCAATAAAATTAAAGAGAGGTAGAATAAAGTCAAAACAAAAATAAACAATAACACAAGTAAAACTACAGTATGTGGGTAGGGACCACAGGGACCTGTGATGGCATCAACAGGAAGTGACACCAGGGGTGACAGGGATAGAGAGAGAGAGAGAGAGAGAGGGAGAGAGAGGTGTGGTTAGAAAGTTACACTTTACACGCCTATCTAAGCGTTAGCCAGATGCTAACAGCTAGCAGTTGAGGTAAAGGGCTTAGCTTAAGAGTTAGCGTTAGTTACACGCAATTCTTTGTTTACACACAGGTCTGTGAAGTGGGTGCTGTTGTCAGATTAACCGGAAGAGTCTGCTCACACTTCCGGGGTCACGTGTTGCTAGGAGACCAATGCAAACTCACATCAGGTGCAAAGGGATCAGAACTTGCACTGCTGTGAACATGCATGGGAAACTCATGCATGTCCCATTCAAATTCATTCATTACTCAAAACAGCACATTCACTTCACAGGCAATGGTGGATTCGTAGTTAGCTACGCTAGAATAACACCATTAATTTTACGTAAATGTTTCACATGAGCGAGTCAAAATGAAATACAATGATACGTAACACATAATAAGGCCTTAAATTAATGAAATGAGGAGTATCGCTCAGATCACCTACACAGTGCTGAAAAAGGGGATTTCTTCGCCCAAGATCAGACCGATTCATTCTGGTACCATTTATATGAGCTGCTAATCTGAGATTGCGTCGTCAGACAATAGACTTATGCTCCACTAACAACAGAGATTAGGATTTCTTCGCTAAAATCAGGTTAGTTTCTTATCGTACGATTTAAACACATATAGCACTGAACTTTCTACTACCGGTAGGAAGGCACATTCAAGCTATAGTTTTATCTGATTCTGATCAGAACCTGGTGCGCGCATGTATAAGAGTTACGTAAATGTTTCACATGAGTGGGTCGATATGAATACAATGATACATAACACATACTAAGGCCTTAAATCAGTGAAATGAGGAGCATCGCTCAGATCACCTACACAGTACTGAAGAAGGGGATTTATTCCCCCAAAATCAGACCGATTTATTCTGGTACCATTTATATGAGCTGCTAATCCTGAGGTTTCGTCGTCAGGAAAAAGACCTATGCCACACTAACACAGAAATTAGGATTTCTTCACCTAATTCAGGTTAGTTTCTTATCGTACGATTTAAACACATTATAGCACTGAAAACTTCTTACTGCTTGTAGGAAGGCGCATTCAAACTATAATTTTATCTGGTTTTGATCAGGAACTGGTATGCGCATGGAGAAGAAGTTACTAACTTATGAAACAGACACATAAGATTGATTATTGGGTCTGCTTGCAAGCAATGTTTAAAACGACGCCACCATTCTAAATTACTGCTAGTACTGCATAAAGTAGGAAACTATTACTTTCCTGGCCATGTGAATGCTGGGATATTTTCTGGCTAGCTTGTCAAAGTCTCAGGGGGTCACATCATGCGCTGCTGCGGGCATGCTTGGAAGTATTACAGTATGTTCTGCAGTTGTTAAGCAGAAAAGTGTTGGATTCCCCTTCGTAGACTTGGCATATGAGGGCGTTGGCACGGCTGACTGAGGAAGCAGGAGTAGGGTGTCTCTCCCACTGCGTCACTTTTCGCAGCCTGTAGGAGTCCCTGAGTTCTCTTCGGAGCATGTCAAGCTTGTCTTGAGTGTTGTTCAGCTTCTGGATCAGAGTCTCTTGAAATCTATCAATTTCCTCCTGTTTCAATCCCGTTAGGTTGTGGGCCAGGAAGATGATGAACTTGGTGAGCTTTTTGTAGCCATAACTCACGCTTGAGTCCTGAGTCTGAGGTACACTACTCTCTGTGTCCAGTTGCTTTCGGCTCAGTCGGTGGTCGTCGGCCCTGGGTAGGGGGTGTTCCTCACAAAGCCTGGCCAGCCCTCTTTGGTCTGCAATCTGGGCAGTTAGTCTGAGCATCTGCAAAATTTTGACACACTTGTGTTGAGCGTAAGGGCTAGAGACTACTACAAGATTAAAACAGAGTGTGAATGCTAAGATAGTTTTGGGTCAGCATATGTTTGCTGAAAAGGCGTAAACAGGGTTTTGATTGATGACTTAAGACTACTCTTAGTGTCAAATTATCACTCAGAATTTGCTGACGGTTCCCCAAACAGGCTTAATCTCTGAGGTATGAAGGGGGGGGGGGGGGGGAAAAAAGGGAAAAGCCGAAGGAAAAGGAGAGCATTTCTATTCAAATTATGCCTATTATTTGGTACTCAGGATGATAGTTATGCCCTAGTGCCGCCCGCATGGTCTAGATGACTTTTGTAACAGGGTCATAAAAGTTAGGGCACATGTTTGAAAATAAACAACTCAAAAATAGAAATGTCTCTGGTTCCATTTGAGGTTCAGAGAGAACATCAAAACAAAAATGCCCATACATGTAAATGGATTTAAAATTAGCTGACGGCTATTATTAAAACAAGGTGATCAATATGGTATTAGGAACAAATAGCAGCACTAGTGATTAGTGTGTTACTAAAAGCACCCAATACTTTAATGAGTCTTTCCTCGATAGACAGTTTAGATTTAATTAAATTTAGATTTAATTCACTAGTAACTAAGCAATAGCATTCAGAAAGGATACATCTAAGATAGTTAAATTAGCTGAGACGAATTGAAGATTGAGAAACATAGAAAAAGAAGAAACAGAAGGAAGAGAAATGGAAAAATCAGAAACCAGGGGTTAGGTTAAATTCAAATTGCTTCACACTGGACACATGCATGCTGTATTTAAGAGCTTCAATTAAAGCGTGTTAACCCCTAATTGTTAAAGCTATTTGGTAGCTTAGCCTAAAAAGTCGTGTTAGCTTAGCTGCTTCAAATGGTTTGTTTACAACATGGCGTGTTGAGCTATGTGAAGTTAGCAACGTCTGTGACAAGTTGTTGTCACGGTAACCAGTGCATGCCAGTGCAATTCAAGCAGTTTATTGTCTGCCTATTTCAAAGAAGTTGCCCATAGTTTTAAAATGTGGTGCTTTCACTCCTTCAAGACTTGTTGCATTAAATAAACACTTATGTGAGTGTTTCTCTAATTTAACAAAAAACTGCTTGCACTTGTTTAAAGAATTACAAAACGGGTTTACTGTAAGTTAAAACCGGTTTAAACATATATGTAGTTATGTTTGCCTCACACATGAGTACTAAAGTACAGTATTACCCCTTTAATTTCACTCAGAAAGTGAAACACAGTAATGACCACCAGGATGCTCGGCTTATATATATACAGTCAAAGTGTAGATGACTTGCTTCAATCTAATTATAAACTATAAAGCCTTTATTCTGTAGAAAGAGGAGCAACAATCAAATCTACCTTGATATAACTGTACTGAGATTTCTTCTTCAAAGAAACAATTAAAACAATACTGCAATTTTGTGATTTCTTCATTAAAGCATATTACATTATGGTACAGTTTGGACATGCCGCTGAGCTGAGATTCAGACTTACGCTTTGTCAGGACAGATTTATGCTTTAATACTTAAATTAGGGTTCCTTTGCTAAAATCAGATTAACCTTACAACGATGCCATTAAGCATGAAATACATAAAGACACTCACAATTATAATAGCGGTACCAATTCAAACCCCACTTTATCTGCATCTAAACAAGCCAGCATATAGGGACACAACAGGGCATCTCAAGTCACAACCTATTTTAACCTGGACTATCACGCAAACACTTTTAAGTTGACAGTGTTTAAACCCATAACTTTCGTTTTATCACGCCCGCATATTCTCCACCAAAATCTGTAACGAATCAGCTCACAACAGGAAATATGAATAACTAACCATAACTAGTTATAAATAACTATTCATATTTTAGATCCGCTGTAGATATTTAGCTGACAACTCAGGGTCAACCGTCTTGTCAATTCTAAGAAAGTTAATTTCCTGGTTAAGGGAAATAACTTTCTTACTGTACAATTCTACAAAAGCTTGTAACGTAAATCTGCATGATTAGTGACTCCGGTTATGAGCAAACAAAGAACACGTCAAGTGTGATACAAGTAAGGTTTTATTAACCACAAACACTTAAACTAGTCTAACATATACACACACACATAAATGTCTAACATCCTTCACACATAAATGGTCTAACCTACACATACAACACAACCACACACACACATACAGTTGGTTTAGGAAAGGGTTAAAGTTTAACTCAGTTCAGAAAGAGGCATAAAGAATGACATTTATGGAACCATTTGCATATTCAGTAGATCTACAGCCTGAAGGAAACATCAGTTTTTTTTAGTTCAAACATACCTTTGTAAAAAGGTGCAAATGTTACTTAATGTATCAATTAATAAGACTATGTTTGATACTTGCGAGTCTCGGCTGTTTGAAAGAGATTCCTGATGCAATCTTAAAGCTTCCCGTTGATCTTTTGCTGAAGCGGGGTCGATGAAAAGAAACAGTTTGAGTCAGAGTCACTTGATGAATGGGAAGGACTAGGCCGAAGAAAGGCCTGGCACAATGCTTTGGTATCCTGAAGCGTTTTCTCACATCTTAATCTTAGCATCTCACTGAACCACCGAAAGGGGCGGGTCACATGGAGTGTGGCCTTTAAAGTCGGAGAAGATCCCCGCCTCTCAAGATGGGCTTGTCCAATGAGGAGAGATGGAAATTCCTAGCGGGAGGTGGCAATTGCTGGAGGGTTTACGACCCCTTTGTTCTTTAAGCATGGTAATTTGCAAATGGACTTTAAAATTACTAACGATTCTCAGGGCCCTAATATATATATTGCCTATGTACCAATATTTAATATACACGCTTGTTTCGATCATAATAAGGCGAATTCATAGATACTAAACACTGTATATGTAAGGTTATATGAATGAGTTGTTTATCGTAAGCATGAATAAAAATATTCTATAATACAACAGATTAATACAAAACAACAATAATATACACAATGGCCTGAAGAAAAAGGGTGTTCATTCAAAGAAGGTTTTCCAATGAATTAATTAGTAGAAAAGTCAATTTATACTCTGCCTTTCCTATGGGGACAATGAGTGGGTTATCCCACTCACATTCCTGGGGGGTCATAAAACCAGCGATATCATGATTAGTTGTCATGATGACCAAGGTGGGGGATGGTGTTCAGCAGAAATCCTGGAATCCAGTTTATTGAGTGAGGGGACTGTGACGATTTGTTAATCTAATGAAAAATTGATTGTTAAATCAAATAAAATTAGTGTGTCAGATTGGTCGAGAAGCTACATAACATATATTGTTACTCAGCCACCTTAGTTTTTGGCATGTATTATCATTAGTGCTGTCAAACGATTAATTAGTTTAATATACATATATAAATATATATGTAAATATTTTCAAAATATACACTGTATCAATATAACATGGATGTGTGTGTATTTATATATACATAATAAATATACACAGTAAACACGCATACATTATGTAAACAAAAACTTTTATTTTGGATGCGATTAATCACGATTAATTGTTTCACAGCACTAATTATCATATATATTTCTTTACTTCTAAAGGGATATTTTACCCCAAAATTACATTTTTGTCATAATTTACTAAAAGAAGATACTTTGACTTTCATTGTATGGTCAAAAAGCATTGTACAGAAGAAAGATAGTCATACAGTAGTGAAACAACATGAGGATGAGTAAATGAGACAGGATGTCAATTTTTGGTGAACCATCCCATATAAACTAGAGAAATATACACAATGAGGATGAATAATTACATTCTACCATCTACAAAACGTCTCTGCACTCATAACAGTATTAAATATTTACCATTTAAATGAAATATTTTGCAGCGAAACATATTAATGCCTAAACATCTTTAAATTGAGGGTGAGTAAATGACAGGATTTTGGGTGAACACAACATTATTATGAATTTTTACTGTTGGTTTTAATAAAGGCATATATTTTAACAATCATACTTATGAAAACTTCAACAACAACAGTAGCAAGAATGGCAGCTATTAAGATAATGATATTTTAATGAATAACATGAGTTCTGGTCATTTTTCAGTCTCTATAACGTACAGTGCCAAACAATCCATAATTAAATCATCAGAGCAATGAGCACTGAGATCCCAGAGAGGGCACAGTGCAAAAGTTTATGTTCCCAGGACATGCAGGAGAGTGAGAACGAGAAAAGTGAGCAAGACCGAACGAGCGCGAGGATGAAAGGATGAGTAGTGCGCCTGCCGCATAGATTTTCCTCCGCAGAGTGGATTACAGACACCTACTTCCAGCTTAGGGTGGAGTTTTTGAAGTTTGGGCTGGGAGGGAAGAGATGCCTTTGGCAGAGTCCTGTTTGATTCTGGTGGGCGCTTGCCACTAATCCCACCCTCCACACACACACACACACATACAACAACAGCAGCGTTCTCACCTTCTGCCTGATCCACTGCACTCCTCCCGGCGGTCGCAGGATCGTTATCCTTCCATTCCTCCTTCCATCCATTTGCAGGAGCGAGAGATGCGGATGTTGGGGTGTTCTCTTCTCCTGTTCATTAATTTCCCTAAGCAGATTAGTGGATGTGTGTTTGTTGTTGTTGAAGCTATCTGATTTGCCTAAGCCCTTTGTTTTTTCATGTGGTTTACACTTTAAAGCCCCCCTCTTTTTCACAGTCAGCCTCTCTGATGGGGGATAAAATGGACCTACTGGCAGAAAAGCAGGGAACAGCAGAGGCATACACAAACACACACTCACACTGGTTGCTGGGACCATAAAGAGGGGGGAAAGGTGGGGCTGGCCCCTTTCTGTGAGTTTAGACGTGCCAAGAAGCAGACGAGCAGCACTGCATGATGTGCGTGACGATCTGCTGGCCTCAGGGTTGAAGACGAGATAACGGCCTGCATCAACATCCACTCTGCCGGGTCAGAGTCCGATCCTGCCATACAGGATACTGAACACTGACAATAGTGTATGACTGCCAGTTTCTCGGCCAAGTGCCACACTGAAAAATGAACCATCAAAACGATGTGGTCAGTTGGCAGGCCATTGCAGGGTACCTTGTGAAAATGGCAATTCTTTTAACGTTCAGCCACTGGATGGGAATTCGCCAGTGATGACCAATTGGGTGCCCAGAGGGCGCTTTGTCTTCTCTCCGAAATGTCTCATTAGAGAGATGAACAGCGAGCGAGTCCCATCGAACAGGCTGCTGGCAGAGGCCGCGCTGCCACGATTCAACTGGATGCCCCACGCACATCATTATCAGCTATCTGCAACAGGCAGCCCGGAATTACGCAATTAATCCCACTTTTCATATGCTGTGGACAGAGAGTGATCCAGTGTGTTCTGTGTAAATGAGCTGTCATGCTCTATAGCCGAGGCTGGCGGAGACTATATTTCACACAGAGCTTGATCTGAACACACTGTACAGGTGCCACTGATGGAAGACACTACGTCAGAGGGCTGTGTCAGATACATGACAACAGTGACTACAGTTATAGGCTGTTTTGAAAAAAATCAACAACAATAATAATAATATAAAATGCAATATATTTGCTTAAATATAAACAAAACATCAACGTTACAAAGTTAGAATCTAGAACTGTTGTCACTACTGTCATGTATAATGTAGTAGTAGTAGTAGTAATAATAACAAATAATAATAAATAAATAACACAACAGTCAATTTCGGCTGAGTATATACCGGGTATGCCCACATATAAAAATGCTTTTATATCCATGTATATGTTTGTGTGCCAAAGTTAATGAATGTATCTTTTATAAAATATGTCTTTATTTGTGCCTGGCTGATGTTGCTGTTCTCTTTTATCTTTCCCTCCAGTCTCTCATGTTATGAAGGGCCTCCAGGGGCCTAGTGGGAATGAGCATCTTCCTGGACCTGCAAGGTGACACTATGAAGTCTGTGTGTGTGTGTGTGTGTGTGTGTGTGTGTGTGTGTGTGTGTGTGTGTGTTTTTACTACAGGCACTGGTCGCAGCCTCTTTGCCTGGTTAACCCTGTGCTATATAATTCGAAATTCATGGAAATTTAATAAGATACGCCGCTTTGTGTTTGCCTGGTGAGCTCGCTGCCATGCCCGAAGCTGAGAGGCATATTTGTGATGATTTCCCCCACTCCCACTCCTCCTTGTAATCCACATCTTCTTCTACTCTTTTGCTTTTTCTTTCTTCAGTTTTTGGAGTGGTGTGGAGGTCCCTCTTAGCGCAGCTATAGAAGTCATAGAAGGCTGTATTGACCCCCGGGTTACTTCTGTTTAAGCCAATACAGACTAAGCACATTCTTAGTGGGAATGATATCGGGGGGGATCTATCTTTTTCTTTTCCTCTGTCTCACTTTATATACTTCAAATATTGTGCCTACATAAAGCATTCAGTTAAAAGGACAGTCATATTCATTTGAAATTTATTTGTCCCTAGTCCCTCCTTTACTCTCTCCCTCTGCCTCTCTGCCACTTTCATCTTCCGTGCTGGTTTCTCCTCTTCTGCACCATACCGTGCACATCTCTGCCATGACAACTAAATAGGCCCCCTAATACCACTTCATAAAGGATGGAGGTATCCCCTAGGCAAGTCCTTGTAAATTAAACCCATAAACGGTGCCCTGACTCAGGGCTTAAAGACTCAAACCTCTCACTAAAGTGACAGAACCAGTTCCACAGTCCACATTAAAGCACACTTCAACAAGGTGTAATTTATAGGCATGTCTTACAGTGAGAAATAAATGTATCGCTACATTAGGAGGGCTGGGACCGTGAATAGACGGATGTGTGTGGGTCATATTTTGCCCACAATATGAGGACAAATTCTCCCTACAAGGATGATAAAACCTGAAATCACTTACATTGTGGAGCGATGCCAATGGATTCTATGAGGGAAAGGACCTGATAAACATATTAAGTTATGCTTGTAAGAATAGTCTGGGTTCAATACAAGGTAATCTGAATTACAAGATACAAGAATGATGATCATATCATACAAGACGAATTACAAATTACAATACATAAACACGATTTTGGTATGGGAAAAAAGACCCTGAAATGTTGTTACCAACTCAAATACCCTTCCCCCACACACACACACACAAAAAAATCCATTCATTTGGTGACATTTTGTCAGTAATATTTTTTATACTAAATAAATCAATGCGTATATTCATCAAGTGTGCATTAAGTTGATCAAAGTGACAGTAAATATATGTATAATGTTACACAAGATTTCAAATAAAAGCTGGTCTTTTGAACTTTTTATTCATCGAGAATTATGTAAAAATAATATGTTTTCCACAGAAAATGGCTGCTGATGATAAATTAAATTGTTTAAATATATAAAAATAGAAAACAGTTACCTTAAATTGTAATAGTTTACAATATTATTTTTTTCTGTATTTTTTTTATTTAAAAATGCAGCTTTGGTGAGAGTAAGAGACTTCTTTAAAAAAAAAATTTTTTTTAAGTACTGAACACAAGCATTTGATACACAAGTATATATATATATACACATTAATGAATGAATGAGCTTAACTTGCACTGGCGCATTTAATAATGCAAAAATGTTTGGGACAGAAACATCATTAGCTTATTATGAAAAGCACTTAAACAATTAAAGTAGAAGGAAAGACCCCACCATGATAGAAAAAAACAAATTTGTGTGTGTGATTGTGTGTTTGACAGTGGCGACTAAAGGGCTTATTAGGGACAGGTGGGCTTGAGTGGTATGACATTAAAATGAGCTGACTACAAAAAGCAGAGATCGAGATAAAAGAGACAGATTACATGCATCAGAGCACATAAACACACTGGAAGTTTGTTCTGGTCTTTCATTCACCATAGGGCAGAGCCTCAGATCAGAGCAAACCCTACAGCATAATAGCACTAACACAGCACAATCCATCTGCGGTTAAACATTTCTTTATGAGTTTGACTAGTCACCAGCTCAACTCCTCAGTCGGGCTCTCTGAAGAGTGACAAATCAGATAAATAAAGATGAGTAGCCTATTCTGCCGGGGTTTCCTGACAGTTTGAGTGATAAGATGTTTACTCACATGTTTATTTGCTAGGGTTACTTATCACACAGAGCACTACAATTGGCAGGTGAAGACACCTATTGCTTGGTGATGACAGCATAGATGGAATGGAGGGAAGGAGAAATCACAGAGAGAGAAGACATATCTTTCCCCATCTCTGTCTCACTCTGCCTCATATACTCTCTCTATGTGATGAGGCTTTCTAGCTGATGAATCTAGGCTGTGAAGAAGAAGAATCTATTCATTTGAAGGGTCACATTTTCATTCTACGTCCATCAAGAGGGGGGAAAAATGCTGTGTGCTTTGCAAGTGGAGAAACAACATGTTAGCGCGTGGGTGCGCGTCTGCACACATTGTAACCACTTCTGATCTTGTGGGGGATGTTTGGCTTTGTAATTTCACCCTTGAAATGTGTGATTACAAACGGGACAACTTTTTTTAATTTTCTCTTTTGTCTGGATCCTGCAGCCTGCCAGTCCACTCCCCTTGCAAGGCCTTTTAATCAATCACACAGATAATCAAACGTCACTGGCTATCTGCCCCATGTAATTACTTTTGCAATTAAAAATCAATCTCCAGTCACCTCCTCTAATTAGAAGGATGGCTGTATCCCCATCTAGATTGATTTTATAAGACATATTGACTTCAAATGCTATAATAAGGCCATATTCTCCTGTTTTGATGCCATGGGTATAAAAACACAAAGCAGTGTGGACCACACAGCAGCTCATAGACGTGCATTGAGTCTCCCAGTACTGTTCTAACTAAAAAGGTCTCAGGAGTTTCAGCCTGATGATAAGCCACAAAAAAAGCAAGGAAGGAATAGCTTAACAGCCCAGTTATATAATTGACAGTCTTTATTATATTACAAGGTACAATACTGTAGACACATTAAGAGTTTTATATTGGCCATTTCTTTTAACAAAGTGTGTCACTCACCTCCATCCACCTCCCACTCTTTTCCCCCTCATATCTGGACCTGACGGATATTCTGTCTGTTCACCAGGACCTTTAGGTGGCAGACCTTGCCTTTTCAAAATGGAGGTAAATGTGAGGAAAATCTGTGTTAGGTGAATGCTTCAAAAAGTGGATGAATCAATCTTAAATAAATAATATTTAATTTAAATTAAAAAAAGATACATATTTAAATAATATTTGTTAAATAATAAATATGCTAATAGTAAACTGATGGAAAATAGTATAAAATTATTTATAGAATATTAGTTATTTAGCTAAAGCTAATAGTTTAAATAACAACAATACCTCAACATCAATAGTCTTCTCCATTTAGTTCCGCATGGTCCTAATGTTGACAGTCAGCTGCTGAAAGAATGATTTGATTTGGTTGCTGGCAAAGTCCACATATTTGTAGAGTTGCCCTCAAGCAGAAGAAAACTGTTTTCCTCCAGTATGACTGCATTAGCTCCACCAGCAACTCCTACAGACAGTTGCTTTATATACGAGTCCTTTATCCATATTGATAATAGACTTTTGGAAAACAACAACAACAATGTGCATTCATAAAAACAACAAAACTTATAAAAACAGTGTAAAAACATAGAGCGACTATTGCAGGCAGGTGCTCTCGGCAACACCAGGAATCACCCCTGGGCTAAAACAATTCTTCACAGATTAACAAAACATGTCTGCAGAGGGTTTGTTTGTCCAGAGGCACTGTAAATATCTAATCAGAAATATTATTGATGGCTACCAGTGGACAAACCTGAACAAACAGCTACTAAAGTGGCTGTGCAGCAGTGCTACGGCATGCTGTGGCAGTCCTCCGTTAAACTGGGCCAATCTGACCATTCATGAGGTAAATATGGAATGTTACAATTAGTCATATAGTGAACTAGTGGGTTCTAGCCCAGCTAAAGTGGCCTACTCACGGCTTCTCTGGGGTAATAACAGCAGTGCTTATCGGGCCTGCCCTCCAGCCAGCTCCTCATTGCAGGCAGAAAAAGCCTGCCCTCAGCCCAGCAGCTATTAATCACTTCAGAGACGCTCCTGTCAGAGCCAGCCCCTCCCCGACTGATAACACTGCCCAGCCCAATTTAACCTGATGGAAATGTGATTTCTCTTTTCCTTTAACATTGAAACAATGTAGAAGGCAGAGAGAGAGAAAAAACAGAATATTACACACAGACATTTACAGACTAAGTGCAGACTTAGTGACCACCAGCTGGCCATAGAAAGAGGACGACATAAAAAGACGTGGTTACCTAAAGAAGAGTGAATCTGTAATGAATGTAGATCAGGAGTCTCTTTAATATTTAATATCTTTAATGTTTGTCTCTCATCACCCCCGCTCTGCCCCCCCTTTTTTTGGGTGATATACAATCACACACCACGAGACTTGGATTAAAGTCCAAAACCTGACTTGAAATAACCTAACAAATCAATCGGGGCTAAAGCGGTTCCATAAACGACAAATTAAGTTCACACAATCTCACTAATTTGTGCACGCTTATTCTTAAGCAGCCCGTAATGTAGATCATGGATCAAATCGATCCACCATCGCAAACAGCGAATATATCTGTGCTGTTAAATGCATTTGAGACGTTTTTTCCTCACTGCATAACTGACATGTCACAGGTATATTTTTCTTCTGTAAATGTTAGAAAGTCATGCAAATATATCAATTTTGCTGTCAGGAGGGGGCAAGGCTAACGTGAGTGAACGCATGCACGCTAAACAGACGGCGCGCAATCGAATAGGAGCGCAATAATTCTGAGTAAAATATACATTGTGCTAAAATATTTGTTGTTAGATATTAAATGTGCCTTTTCTAGAATTTTAAACCTTCATATAAGTGTATTTTTATGATAGCAGTAACTGTAAAGGGACTATTGTAATGGGTAAATCAAATGTAAGCTAGTTCAGTACTAATTACCTAGCTCAAATTAGTTAATGTGTGTTTCAGTTTAGAAGTCATTTTCTTTATTATTTATTTCATTTTTAATTCAGCGATTTTAACTTTTAATTTAGTTATTTAAATGCTTTGCACCAGGTTAGTTTTCCCGCATACGGTGCCAATGTGACTGAAGTTGATTCTATGTTACATTTGCTTTATGGAGCCAAATCTTTTGACAATGAGTCAGAATAACTGAAATAAGCCTGGCTTATTTGGTAAACTTGTTTTATGAAACAGGCCTTGAGGCATTAAAAGTGATAATATTTTTTCCATTGCATCGTATTGTTTCGAATCGCATTGTGTTGAATCGAATCGTATCGAAATCGGATCGCACTGCATCGTAACAGGGGTGAATCGCATCATATCGCATCGGTAGCTGCTTCATATGTACCTTTTAATGTTCGTATGTTGGTATGCATCCGAACCCAAACCTCCTCCTGCCCAAATTAACTCAGCTTTCCATGCCCACCTCCATCTGTCAGTGAATCAACAGCTTCCTGACAGACAGGCAACAGCTATTGAGGCTGGGAAAATACACATCCAGCAACCGAACGATCAGCACTGGTGCTCCTCAGGGATGTGTTCTCTCCTCACTGCTCTTCTCCCTCTACACAAATTACTGCACATCTAAAGACCCCTCTGTCAAGCTCCTAAAATTCGCAGACGACACCACACTCATCGGCCTCATTCCGGAAGGGGTTAAAGAGCTGGCTGCTTGGTGCAGGCTCACATCGGGGAGCCAACCACCTGAAACAGTGTAGATGATAGTGGACTTCAGGAGGAACCCTCCTGCTCTCCCCCCACTCACCATCATAAACAGCAGTAGGCCTAGAATCTTTCAGGTTCCTGGGCACCACCATCTCCCAGGACCTGAAGTGGGACATTCACATTGACTCCATTGTTAAAAAGGCCCAGCAGAGCTGAGGAAGTTCAACCTGCCACAGAAGCTGCTGAAACAGTTCTGCTCCGCCATTATTGAATCTGTCCTCTGTACTTCTATTACTGTCTGGTTCAGCTCAGCTACCAATTCTGACCTCAGAAGACTACAGAGGGTCCGGACTGCTGAGTGAATCATTGGTGCAACCCTCCCTTCTTTCCAAGAACTGTACTTATCCAGAGTGGGCAAAAGGGCTGTCAGAATCACTCTGGACCCCTCACATCAGCACACTCCCTCTTTGAACTGTTGAAATCTGGTCGACGCTACAGAGCTCTGAACACCAGAACGGCCAGACACAGGAACAATTTCTTCCCTCAGGCAATCCACCTCATGAACACTTGACAATAACTGTGGAACACACACTATTTATTCACTCATGCATTTATTTATCTAACACTCATACTCAGCCAACACCTCAAATTTGCACATAATATACAGTACCTGTACATACAAAAACAGTCTATTGTAATATAACTGCACATTCAATTGTCAATTTATATATTGTTATTACTTATTTACTTGTTCCAATTTTTTTTTTTTTTTTTTTGTTTTTTTGTCGTCGCTGTCATTCTGTGCACTGCGGAAGCTTCTGTCATGAAAACAAATTCCTTGTATGTGTAAACATACCTGGCAATAAAGCTCATTCTGATTCTGATTCTGAGATGTGTATCGTATCGGCCTCAGTCATGAGATGCACATACCCCTAATGTACAATGCTTTGGCAATAATGTACTTACGTATGTCAATGCCAATAAAGCAATTATATGAACGACGACAGACAGAGTGCAATAGAGTCACCAGTGAAAGGAGCGGCTATAATGCACCTTACTTTTAAGCCAAAAGAAGCCTACTGGTATATCACTGTTTCTTATGAGTTAATGCTGGGTTACATACTTTCTTCGTCAGCCTCTTCGAGAACTCAAGCTCTGCTAGAGAGAGAGAGAGAGAAAGAAAGGGAGAAAATGAGGTGTTTGTGGTCTTGCAGTAATGACAAAAAAAAGTGATGTCAGTATGCATTCATTTAAAAATAAATTATTAATAATATATTAAGTAATTTATTAATAGTATACCTGTAATTTAAATAATTATTAATAATATTATTTTACATAATTGCACGACTAATCTTTTTTATTGTTTTTGAAAGAATTCTCTTCTTCTCACCAAGGCTGCATTTGTTTGATCAAAATACAGTAAAAACAGTAATATTTTAAATATTATTACAATTTTAAGTAACTGTTTTCTATTTTAATATAATTAAAAATTAAATCTATTTCTGATGGCAAAGCTGAATTTTAGCATCATTACTCAAGTCTTCAGTGTCAAATTATTCGTGAGTTTGGTGCTTAGCATATCAATTATAATTGCTTCTCAATATTCATAATTGTTCTTGAACCTCTTTGATGTTATAAAGTCAAAGAACAGCATTTATTTGAAACCGTAATCTTTTAATATTATAAATGTTTACTATCACTTTTGGTCAGTTTTATGGATCCCTGCATTTGCATTTGAATATTTAACGCAGTACTTACTCCCGCCCAACAAAAACATTTCAAAAGTGGAAGTGTTCTTACTCTTGCAGAGGTCATGACCCTTATTGCTTGCAAGGCTCGACTGAGCCTCTGGGTTCAAGATTCTGCCCCCTGGCCAGACTCAGGAATGTTCCTCTCGCTTTAAAGCTCATTTCCAAACCTGCTTTATTTGTGGATCGGGTGTCAGGTACAAATAAGCATGATGATTCAACACAGTCACCTACGATAACAGAACGAGCGACACAATCACCCCAGGCATAGAGAGAGGGAGAGCGAGAGAAAGAGATGAAAGAAATACCACTCCCTCAAGCTAAGGATTCTTATCGTCTGAGTGGCTGAGAAGGCCAGACCCTGCGGCAGGTTCAAAGCCTGCCCCCTCCTCTCCCCCAGCCCCTTTCTCTCTCCCTCGCTTTCTTCCTTTCTTTTAGCTGCTAGTGGGCCGATAATTCAGTCAAAACTCACTCAATCCAGACGACTATTAGAGTGAAAATGATATCTCTTAACCTGGCCCCAAGTGGACCCTTTGAGAATCGGACACATTTCTAAAGAGTGCTGATTGCTTGTTTTCTTTTGATGTTTGAGTTGATGGGGTTTAAACCACAGACACATATTTCACCTGAGGACACTGGACTCTACAATACAGGACAAAATGATACAAATCAAATCATCAAATAGTATTGTAATTGTAATTAACCACCAAAACATTTACTGTTGTAATTGTATGTTAAATCCACCTAAGCACAAGGTGGAACATTATTGATTTTGAAGGTTTCTTAGCTTTTGTCCAAACTCTTTACCTCACACGTCTTTATTGAGGGAATATTTGGCAAGAGTGAGCACATTCCTGACATATAGTCAATACTCAATATAGTGTTTGGTGCCCTAAAGCAGCAAGTCAACTCTTGTGTATAAGTATATAGTGTAGGTCAAAGAGAGCCACTGTAGCCCTACTGCAATCATGACCCCTCAATAACTAGACTCAACTTCTCACACATTCCCCTGGGAAACAAACTGCTAAAGGCTATATAGTGTAACCGATTACCTTTCACACATACAGACTCACACACACACACACACACACACACACATACACAGACAGACAGAGAGAGAGATACTCATACAAGCCGAAGAGACTTACAGATATTACACATTACACAGACATGATTTTGTCACTCTGGACAGATTGCAAATTCTTAAAAAAAGCACAAACTGCCTTACACACACACACTCTCTCTCTCTCTCTCTCTCTCTCTCTCTCTCTCTCTCTTTCTCTCTCTCTCTCTTCATTACCAAATATAATCATGCAGAAATCTAGGCAGAAAAGTCATGCCATGTGTTTCATCCTTTAGTAAAACTGCATCGTGAGGTCACTGCTTAAATAATTAGGCGATTGTGGAGACAGATGAAAGGTAGATTGGAAGTGACTGCGAGAGCAGGATAATGTTTCTCTAATCAGTTTGGTCTGAGAAAATGCAGATTGTGAAATTTTCCAGCTACTTCCTTAGAAAAACTCATTTCACTTTTGATTATGGCTGATTAGAAGGAGAAGGGGTGGAGACAGAGCCCTGGGCCAGAGGGTTAGAGAGCATGCACACTCTCTCTCTCACACATATACACACTTACCCAGTAAATTGTTCTAGAAAATGTATTCCTTTGATAAATATGAATGGCCCTGGATTGTTATAAATAGTGTACATTTTTACAACTGGGCAAATCACAATGATTTTTCCAGAATGTATATATTTTATAAAAACTACAGTGTCCCAAATATCTACCAAATTATTTCCCCCCAAAACATATTCTCTTTTGATGAGATGTTTGTGTCCACATAAAGCTTTTTAACAAGTGAGATGTTTTAAGTATCTTATGCTCATCAGCTGTGATTTAATTCAAAATATGTAAAACATTAATATTTGAATTATATTAATAATAATATCATATTGATATATTTAATAAGAATATTTTACAATGTAATTTTGTGATGGCAAAGCTGAAATTACAGTGGCCAATGTATCGGCAATCTTCAGTTTCACATGATCCTTCAAAAATCATTCTGATATGTTGATTGGTGCACTTTTATTTATTTTTTATTAAGTATTATGAGTGTTTGAAAAACTGCTTTATTTTTTGTTGTAAACCCATGATGTAATTTTTTTATTTCAGGATTATTTTGAAAGAAGTTCAAATGAACACTTTATTTGTATTATTGTTGGTATTTTCAATATGAAAGTCTTACACCTTTTAACAAATTCAGCATCCTTGCTGATAAAGAAAATACGACGAAATAAAAAAAGAAAATAAAAAAAAACTCTTACTGACCAACGAACTTTTGATGACATGATAAGTATATTGTTATATAAACAATATTATATTTTAAACAAAATTATATATAAAATAAATTAAAATCATTAAAATGACATTTTATATTTCTTTTATATAGTATATACTCAAGCTGCCACTAGTGTTTTAAAATGACAAGGAATGACTGATGTCACAGATACTGTCATTTAATAGATAATCCTAGATGTCATTTGTCAATGACACAGAGAATGAGCCTGGATCAGTTTAGCCACGCTCTTTAAACAGTACTATTCTTTAGAAGAATAAATATTAAATTGACACATCTGGAGGGAAAAATAATTCTAAGCTTCCAAACTCCTTAGTTTCTTGGACCATTTCAGCTAAGAGCTTGTAAGAATTACAAGAGAAACACAGTGTCCAGTAAAGCTGTTCTTGGGTTATGCTAGCTAATAGCGTTTGAGCTACGGCATTACTGGCCTTTAAACAAGGAGCAGATGTGCGACGTTAAGCATACCCTGATCAAAGAAAGCAGAACGGAACAGATACATAGTCAAATGATGACGAATGGCTCTCTGCTGAATTGTAAGGAGTGTACAAATGTATCGAAATGCAAGAGAGAGAGACATAGTGAGATGCACATGCCAGGAACAGGAACAAGAGACAAATCTTAAACTTTGTCAAGCAGGAGCTGATGCGATTAAGTTCCTACAGAGAGGATCTAACTTTTGGACAATGTGTAATTGATTTCACTTACGGATCAAACATCAGTAGCCTCAGAGTCCCAGGGCGCATCTACATAGTACCTCATACTAACTCAACATTTTCACATCCACTCACGTACGCTAATGCAGACCAGGACATACATTTGCCCCAGTCCCAGGCAACCGGATGACATCATCACAGAACATATTTCTTACCTTTATCTTTTAAGAGATGTGTTATCCATGTGTTGGCTGATGCTGGAAAAGATCAAAGGCATAACTGTGTTCCGGCAAAAAGGGAAAATTGAAACATGACTTCTCAGCAAAGAAATAATACGTTTATTTGAAGAAGAATTGCCTTACATGTCTGACCCAAACACTTTTAGGGGTACAGCCGGACTTTTCCCAGGGGCATGATTAAGGAGACAGGATAGGATTTTTTGTTGTTGTTGAGGAAATTATACTTTAAAATTTTTAAGAAGCTTGATGACGTCTGTTCTTTGTGCTCTCTGTCTCTCTCACAGGCACGTCTCATTTTCCCATAGATGGGTTGGTCGTGAGTGTCACGGTTGGATTAGAAGCAGACAGTAGGACACATGTTTGTGCGCTCGGTAACGAACTGTGACCACGCCACATCTCTCGCTTTTTCTCTCTTGAGGTTGGCCCTGCCCTCTCACCAGGGCCATTACAGGGCCAGGCAGCAGGGGGGCGCTGTGATAATTTGATGTGAACTGGCTTGATAAATCACTCCTCCATTACTCTGTCTTTAGTATCTGTTTATGCCTCTACAAATTGAAACCCCACTGGCACAGGCCTGCCTAACTGTGGCTCTCCGGCCTCTTCTCGATTAGTCAAGGGTTGGGGGACATTTGGCCAGCTGCTCCCCTCCTCCTTCTCCTCTCCACCCGCCCCCCCCCCCCCCCCCTTGTTTTGTCTGTTCCTGCTGAGCAAGAGGAGTAGACATGTGTAAGCAATAAGACCGAAGGGTCTGTGTCTACCACAGGCTGAGCGGGAGGAATGCAGAACCAAACTATAAAATAATAACGTAAGGATAGAGGCGAGCGGGCCATCTGCCCACCGCTGACCCGGGATTGGCTGTAAAAGACCCGAGAGGCTTGTTCACTTCAACCTGGCATCACTTCAAAGAACAGAGCTGTAGAAGTCAATGGGCAGCTTGACCTGGGCGCTAAGCTCCCTCTAAGCCTCTTAATGGTGGTGGGAGGTGAAAGTGAGCCTGCGCGAGAGAGGGAATGGAGTAAGAATCATAGTAAGTCACTAGAAGACCTTGACAAGGTTCAACCTGAGATACACAAAGTCAGAGGAAGTGACAGAAATGAATATGGACAGTAAATATGGCTTCACAAAAGTCAGGGGAGATAGCGTTCGCTACTCGTGCACGGTGATCACGCACAAGGGCCCCTTTTATGTACGACTACTAAAATCAACATCCCCTAAGCCTTTTTAAACCAGGTTTTCATAATCACTAAAAATAAACTACAATCAGTATGCAAAGACAGACAGTTTAAGTCCTGAGGCATTTATCTGCCTTTAAACAGTTTTCTTTAGAAGCTACTGACTTATCAGCGGCTTGTCAACATGCTGACACCATTCTTTCAAATGAGACACAGGAGCACTGATCACAGCCTAGAGCAGCTCTGTCTGCTCAGGAGAAGTCAGATTTGATCAAAAGGCCATTTCAGCACGCCACATCCTTCCACAAATAAGCAGCAACCATTAGACGCTCTTGCTCAAACCAGCTGCAAACCTGCAGACTACGACTAAAATAAGAGAAGAGGATGAAAAGCAGCTTTAGGTAAACCCCACAATGTAAAGTAGTCATGTATTATCATTTTAAACCCATTTTACTTACAAAATGTGGCATATTTAGAGAAAAAAACAAGATATTAGACGGGGGGAAAAATTGTGCGGGACTTGATTTTAACCTCTTGGGAATTGATTTGGCTTTGAAATTTGATGTTTTTGTGTTTGTGTAAAGCAAAAATGTATTTAGTAAACGTTAAACAAAGTTGAAATGTAACAAAAGATGTGACATTTTTTAAATCCATATTGTGACGTACATCTAAGTAAAATAAATCAATAAATAAATCCTTTTGTTGAGACCTCAGGTTAACATTTTCCAGTAGACAAGAAAAGTAGTTTCAGAGAAAGAACAGTTCATAGATATTTATTAAAGATTATAAAGCCAAACCATTTTATTTTTTGAATAACACACCAATGTATTTTTCAATTTTGATTTCATGTTAAAAAGAGAGAGTGAAAATTGCCGGAGTTATAGAGAAAGAAAGAAAAGTAACTTTCCAAAAATAAAGGGAGGGAGGGAGAGAGAGAGCAAATTTTCAAAAGCTAAATGATCTTCTTGAAGGAAACAGACATATCCCAGAATGCAATGGGACAGGAAGTACCCACAGAGAATGGTGGACTCCCCCTGGGTCCACATTAGAGGAATGCATGAAATGAATAGTGACATCATGTTGCTTGGTCAACAAATGCGAGTGATTGATGAGGACAAGCGGTCAGAATGATGGCCAGTTGTTGGCTTTCCCTGGGAGCTGCCATTTCCCTCCCATCCCAACGTCCACCCTGTGAAAGGGATATTACTTCTCTCTCTTTCCATCCCTCGTTTGCAGACCTCTAGTGGGGATACGATCTCTCATTCTGCCCTGCTGTACACTCTACTTTGTAGGCTCGCCTTGGTCTGTTTCTGATCTAAAGTTTTTGCCCATACAATTTTTTGACCATGAAATATTGATTTGTTGAACAAAAAGCGATGTCGCTAACATCCTGAGGGATTTGATTAATGAACCTTCTATGGTCTAGTATGGCAAAAACATGTCGTGACTGCTCTGAAATGAAATCCCATGTTGTAATATTTTATTTATCCACTGTAATAATCAAATGCAGATATGTTATAAAGAACAGACAGTTTCACAGACAAACTACTAATGAAATTTAAGAAAGTAAGCGCGTAAAAGACCACTGGACACTGTTTAGAATCAGTACATTTTTTTTAATGAGAAAGGGACAGACTCCTCCAGATCACATGACATTGTTTGAGGTCATGTGATCAGGGTGCCATGTTTTGATTGGGAGATGAGAGCGTGAGGAGAGGAGACCACAAACTGGGCAACCATCTGCCACATGCCAGTGGACTGAAGAGGCATCCAGACCTGGAATCAGAGGAGGATGTGGTGAAAAAACATGAGACATGAACAAAAACATTGGTGTAAAAGAACAAAAGATGAAGAAGGGAGAAAAAAGAAAGGCATGGTGTTTATTGCCGCCATCTTCTCTTTATTCTTCACTCTCAATCACTCCAAGTGCGGGGTAAAAGAGATCTGTCAACTCCCATCAGCTCCGGTTGAAGAAGAAAAGGGAAAACAGGGCCTTGGTTTGAAGTTCAAGGGTTGAGTTATTGCTCAGGTTGTGTAAGCAATAGCCATATGCTGTCATATTATTGTACATCAGTGGGTAAAGGATGTCCTCAGATGTTATTTCATGGAGAAATAATGGAAAGCTAACAACACACAAACTCTCACATGCTGTGTTCTTGAAACCTGAAGGAGGATGACTAGTCCTCAAGTGGAAGACTCTCTGCTCTTGGCTTTGACATGAAAGCGGTTTCTTGAAGCGCGTATGCAAATACACAGAGCACTGCAAAGTATCCTGCTCATGAAAAGCCTGTGTGAGAAACACCATGCCTGGCTCAGCCTGTTCTTGAACCTGATAACTTTTGTGTCACATGCATGAACTATCATGTTTTTGAAATATGGCATGAAATGCAGGTACCATGACCATGACACGCACACAGACGTGAAGTACTCACAACATTAAGGGTATTTTGAGGTCATGGATTGTTGGTCTACTGTAAAAGGAGGGGGGAAAAAGGATGAGAGTCATTAACCCTGAATCGAGGGAGAGTTGTGTGGGAGAGACGAAGAATAAGAATGAAACAGAAAATGAGGGCCAGATTAGCCTTTTCTCGGGGGGCCACGCACACAGTCTCGGGCAAGGATAAAAGGGCTTATTAATAGTTTCTGCTTTTACATGCCCTGAGTGGATGTTTATGTTGGAATTTGCTGGTTATGTGTGAACAGCTAACAACTGTAAACAGTGCCATTCAACTCTCATTTCCCTTACCTCACTGATATTGTTTCAACTCTGCACCGAGGCGACCACAGTTTGAAAACATCATTTGGGTATTTATCTTTAAAGTGGTTTCACAGTCAGGATTCACTAGGGGAGGTAATCAAGATAAAGCACAGGGTCCTTCCTTCGCTGACTTTTTGTGCCACAAATTTACTTTCTGTAAACACACACACATACACAAACATACTGGCAGGAAGAGGGAGAGACAGAGAGAGTGTGTATGAATGAATGAACAAATGCCTAATTTTTACTGCAGAGGTTTTTTTAAAAGAAACAAAATAATAAAGTAAACACAAATTTAGAGATGCACAATATGTCTGTACCATATTATTGCTTTTTGTAATTTATTGTATCAGCTGATGAATGTTCCTGTATTTTTACATTTAAATTACTTGCCATCACTTAATGCTCACTTAATATTTAAAAACACCAATAATTAGTTAACATTTAATCATTAGCAAATCTCATAAGGAATATACATTTTTCATACTGTGCATTATAATGTGATGCCTAAATTCACAGTTTTTTTAGTGTGTACTTTTTTTTCTTTAGAAACACAGTATAGATTTTTAATATTGGCATTTATAACATTATAAATTCTAATATTAGCCATTTAGTGGTTACCTGACATAATGTGGTTAAAATAATTATCAGTTTATCAGTATAGGCCAATTTTTTTCTTTGGGCGTCCCTAGGTAAATTCATAGTAGGACAAAAAGTATAATGTGTGTGTGTGTGTGTGTGTGTGATGTAATATATAATCATCGATTATATATCTTATAGAATACTATATAGATATATATATCATACAGTGGTGTGAAAAATTGTTGGCCCCCTTCCTGAATTCTTATTTTTTTTTGCATGTTTGTCACACTTTTATGTTTCAGATCATCAAACTAATTTATATATTAGTAAAAGATAACACAAGTGAGCACAACATTCAGTTTTTAAATGAAGGTTTTTATTATTTATTAGTAGTTTGGAATTTGTTTTCTCTTAATAATAAAAACCTTAATTTAAAAATTGCATGTTGTGTTCACTTGTTATCTTTTACTAATATTTCAATTTGTTTGATGATCTGAAACATTAAAAGTGTGACAAACATGCAAAAAAAAATAAGAAATCAGGAAGGGGGCCAAAACTTTTTCAAACCAATGTATATATATATATTTATATATATATTCTATATAATCTATATCACACACACACGCAAACACACACTTCATACAGCTTTTTGAAGGTCAAAAAGTCAGAGCTGTTTCCCTGTTCACTTCAGCAGTTTTTGAACAGCAGGGAATTATACTGTACATGTTTGTGTGTGTGAATATGTGCAGGGTTTTTACATGCATGCACTCGTACTTATCCAGCCCTTGCTGCTTTTTATTGGACAGATATAAAATTAACAGCAGTCAGGAGCTGAGATGGTGAGTCAGTGTGCCTCAAAAACACATTTCCAATCGCAGGTCAGCTGTATGCTCCAATAAAACTTTACAGGGCAGCTTAAAGAAGCGCTGCCACTTTACAAGAAACAAACTTTCCTAATTAATCATCAAATTAATAACCTCAGGTCATTTACCACCACACCAGCTGGGTGTAAGTTCCTATTAAAACTAAAACCTGCAACGGCAGCCTAATGGCCATTGACATAAATCAATGAAACGCTGCAGTGAAATTTTCCCTCGCTGAGCTGACTAATAGGAGAACTGTAAAAAGCACAATGCACGCCCAAGGAGAAGTGACCTAGCTGCGGCGTTAAACTTTTATACAACCCTACAGTGCTACATTTAAAACCACATCAAATGGTGAAAACATGCAAAAAGAGAGGCAGGTGAGATGACAGCCAGAACAGCTCCAAGGCCTGTGAGCGTGTGGCCCAGGTGGGGCACTTTCAGATGCATGGATGTGTGTGTTTTAGGGCCCAATTATGTGTTGGACACGAGGAACAGTGTGTTAACAGTTCGGTTGACAAGCTTCTGTCTGACCTGGGTGGAACACAGGTGGAAGAAAACGCCAATGTAAAACCTCTTGCCAGGGTTGCTCTCTAAGAGATTAATGACACAAAGGATTTGTCCCATCAGTCTTCAAAAGGCAAGTAAAGGTATGTGTGGAATTCTTGATCCTGGCCTATTTATAGTGGAAGTGATAGAAGAAGAGTTGGGGACATTTATGAAGCCGTCGTCATAGCTGGAATTCTTCCTCTGAGCTGATGAAAGAGCAGGAAAGAGTGGACACTGGGCTGCACGGGGGGTGATGGGGCTCGCTCACGCACTGCCAGGACGGGCAGCTGGCTCTCGTCTACAAAGGGAACCGTGGTGGCCATTTTTAGAAGTCTCTTTGAAATGGCAAAACAAGCCCAAACAGTAAAAAATGAAGAAAGGGCCAAATGAGAAAAAAGAGGAGTGTCTTAAAGAGCCAGAATAAGCCTTTTGCACAGAGAGAAAGAAAGAAGGTAAACAGAGAGAGCCTGTTTCAGGGGCTAATGGGCTTTCATTTTGGGCCGTTTGTTTACCAACAGTACGGATTAGAGCTTAGTTTCAGAGATTGCCTAAAAGAGGTTTTCTCTCTCTGAAGACCCTCAGAGAATATGCTGTGTTCTGTACTATACGGCAGAGGGATATATGTGTACTTGTGTGTGTGTATGTTAAATAACGCTCATTGATTCCCTCAGTGTGCTACAGGTACCTTATACATATGTCTGTGTGTACTGAGGTGTTGACCTTCCATTAATTAAAACCGGCTCGCTGAACTCCAGGGACAGAGCAGCTAAACAGCACAAGTCACAGTGCTAATACCGGGCAATTAAACGGGGAGGCATGTGAGCATATGAATCATAGAGAGAAGCAATTAACACGCTACCAAAACACTATGGAAATCAGGGTAATGGCCAATTTCATTTCTATCATGGTGCATTTAGACGAATAAAAATAGACCGATTTCATAAATAAAATATATAAATAAAAATAGAGAGGTTTCTGTGGGCTAGTTTAACTTGTTGACCCTGTATAACACACATAAAGATGAAATAGCCATTACTCATTTTGTTCTCTTAATGAATATTCTCTTAATGAACACAGTTGTGTTGAAAGATGAAAACACAACTCAGTCATACACAGAGAGACACCTGTGCCAATTGAACAGTATTAACAGCCTATGAAATCTCATTTTCCAGTCTGAAGTAACTGTGTGTCTGTTGTTTATGTGCATTTGCCCTCATCCGGAGCATGTCCACTTGTATTAACACAGTTCTCCATCTGCACTTGGTCTTCTTCAGAGGCCAAGGTGTATGGAGGCCAGCTCTCGCTCATATGGAGGAGTATCAAAACGAAGCCTCCAAAACAAATGAGCAACATGGTTATAAAAGTAAAAAAAAAAATAGCAACATAGAGAGATGGAGCGACAAAAAAGAGTTTGAGAATAAATAAATAGTTTGATTGGTTGTTATATGAATATATAATCAAATTACATAACATGTATAATAAAATTATCAAAATAATAATAAATTGTCAAAATAATTTTGTAAAATACAAACATTTTATGTGTATTAAAAAATACAAATCTTTCTCTCGTTATTGTTTTCCTGTAGCGTTCGCCTGCCACCCTGTAATTTGATGATTTGCATGCATGTCAAAAGCTATAGACCATTGAGAATACTGAGAACAAAGAAACAAACAGAAACAGAGAAAGACATTATAGTAAAAGCAGAGGAAAGAATGCTAGGAGAGAAATCTTATTTGAATGTGAACCCGTCTATTGTTTCAGTGTGCATATTTGTGTACAATCATTTTAAAATGCTCATGTCTTTCCTTCACCCATATTTCTCCTTTTCCTCTCCTTGTCAAGACAGTCTTGTGTGTGTGAGCCTGTTTGGTCTGTACTGACAGCAGCTTGTGTGCCATCCATCTTGTGGGCCACAGTCAGGGCAGTTGAACAGCTCTATCTGCTTTGGGGGGAGTTTGGGATAAGGGTGATTAGCAGCGGCTCACACATTCATCCAGCCCATTATCAACACCTCACTACTGCAATCTGTCTGTCTCTAAGCCCTGCAGCCCGCAAATGCTTCCACCACTTCAGAGAGACGGAAAAAGACAGAAAGAGGTAATTAATGTATTAGATTGAACTCTATGAGAGGTAGGCTCAATCTCAACTTTACAGAAGAAGAAGAATGGGGTCTCTCTCGCACACAATTACTTATAATTCTCTATATGGGAAGCATTCATGCCTGTTGTGATACTTCCTAGTAAGACAAAATATTGCCAGGAGAGAGAGGCACATTTTCTGGGGTTTGAGCAGAAAATGTCGGCCCTGTAAATAGATTGACTTTAGAAATCTGATGAAGAAATAGACTGTTATAATATTTAACAACTGCAACTGCTCTGTATCACATGTATATGTTGAGACAAAGCCATGTGTACGCATTTGTCTCATGTTTGTGTGTGTGTCAGCATTTACAGAGTATGCTTGTCACTTTTCGAATATCTAGTGGATACATATGGAGGCTTTTAGCCTCAGGCCACACAAACACAGTGAATACAAAAACAAACAAACCACACAACTGCCATTTGCCACTTTTCACTTTAAAACAGCAGTAAAACCTGTCATCTATAGCGCCACTTTAATTACAGCATATGGATAGATTAAAGATTTTACACATTCGTTTTTCCATAGTGTCCAAATGACAATGTTTGAAGACCTCCCTGCATAAAACAATTACGACCTAAAATTCACTAAATACAACTTTTCCATTTAACAGCACACAACAAAAAAGTATTTAAAAAAATACTTTTAATCTTTAATACATGCCATTTATTGCCACTGTAATTACAGCATCCTGTAAATAAAGTTAATTACAAACCTTTGTATACATTCATATTCTTAAATATTCTAAATTACACTATCACGGTTTGAAAACTATAAAACACCCCCAACCAATCAAGGACTGAGTCTGTTAGAGGAAACAGACTGGGCCATTCAGGGCCATTACAGTCCTCCCACAGAAAGGGTAGCTCTAAAATCCGTGTATCATTCGATCATTCATTTTTTGATTTAATATTGATAGTAGAAAAATGAGAAAACGGCTCCTTTCGGCTTAAATTTTCGTTTTTCATTCAGGGGTAGAAAAATTAATAAACAGCTTGAATATTCGATTTCTACATGGGGGGGGAGTAAACCCCCTTCTGCTGAATTGGTAGCCGAAGAAACAAAACGTGCCATCCTCAGGTTTCTTCGAGTCTCATGCAGCGGAATAAAAGTCCTCTGCTGCTCAGTTTTATGGATTCTTAACACAATTTATTGCAACTATATTTCATCTTTTTTCATCAAACAAACTGGCTTATGAATAGCTCGACACAACTCGTACTGGGGCAGAGTTTAGACAGGGCTTTCTTCTGTGTAGATGTAAATTCTATTCTTTGCATCAGCTGGGTATGGCAGGGTATGATATGATAGCTGTCATAGCCTACCCTGCTCACCCAGTAAGTCTGTTTGTTTCATTAATTAATTAATTTGTTTCAAAATAAATATTTTTAACACTAAGACAAAAAAGAAGGAATAATAAATTGGCTTGGGTATATATAGGCCTATAATGTTCATGCAAGAACTGTCATTTTGACTGACAACCGGAGAACAACAGATATTAAATAGCCTACTATTAGAGTTTTATAATGTAGTCTTGTGTTTTATTAAAATTGATTATAATTGATATCTCAAAAGAATATGCGTTGTGGCGGCACAAAACTGGGCTGCGTTCAGCCCCGACAAAAAACGGTGCAAAACGTTTTTTTAAATGGAAACGGTGGTTTGCGTTGAACACCCTGTTCTGAGGACGCAAGAGTTGCAACTATGGCAGCAGAGAAGGCCAATCTTTGTGATCTTTTTGAAGAATTTTCAGAGCCTGATATTAAATCGGTATAAATACATGTTTAATACTGCAAAATACGCCCGATGGTACAGTCACTGCCCTTGCCCTTCCAGAATAAGAGAACATCCCAATCAAATGAAGGGATTTGTGGAGACTGTGGTTCCTAATTATTGTGATCCGACATTTGCCTCGCATTTCAGGATGAAAAGACAAAATTTCAGGTGAAGGATAATCCACTTCTTAATAGACTGTGTTATGATCTATATGACCTTTTTATTTTTATTGTGAGTATTCGGCTTATGGTTATTGCTGATCACTGTTGTTGTGCTTTGTTATTGTAATATTTACCATTATATAATAAGAGGGGTATAGAAAAGTTTAACGTGTCACTCCATAATACAATAGCAAAATATATAAATATGTATAGTATTTTTGTTACATTAATCAGTATTTAGCACACCTTCCTAAGAAAGGATATGGACCAGAAGACATTGCAATTACTAAATGATATTTAGACAGACTTAAAAAAGAAGTTCCAGATCTATACTTTATTTACATTGTGCGAGCTGTATCTTTAATACCTCGTGGTTTACATACGTTGCTGCTGATTGGGCTGACATGTTTGACACACCCACCAAACAAGAGAAAAAGCATCTCAAACCCCGTTGCACACCGTGTCCAGGAAACATATCGTTCAAACTGGAAACTGTAGCAAAACGGTGCACACCGGTTTGAGCTTGAACTTGCCCCTGATGAAGGCACGGTTTGATCTTCGGCTGACCAATCAGCAGAAAGGGGAGTTTAATTCCCACCCACGTGTAGAAATCGAATATTCAAGATGTTTATTCATTTTTCCACCCATGAACGAAAAACGAACATTTAAGCGATTTTCATTTTTCGGTTTTTGGAAAAAAAAAACAAAAAAAAACGAAAAAGGAGCCGTTTTCTAATTTTTCTACTTTCAATATTAAATCAAAAAACGAATGATCGAATGATACACGGATTCTCTAATCCTCCCTTTCTCTTTTTTTTCTTTTTCAATCTGCCCATTTCCATCCATCACTTATCCCTTGTTTACAACAGTAAGAGCTAATACACACACAGTTACAGAAGCTTCACATCACTATTTTCCATGTGAAAAATTACCTTCAGTCATCAAATCTATATTTAACATCCAGTGTGGCTATTGTTTGGCGAGGTGAATGAGACTATCATCATTTAGCTGAATGGCGTAACTGTGTTGCCATGACAATGAGAGGAAGTCATTCGTCAGGAGGTTGACAGATGATGGAATACAGCACATTAATGCACTGATTTAGCAAGCATCTGGAAACAGTAGTCAACTTTTGAAAATGAAACAAAAACTACCAAAATAAAATCAGTGTTCATTTACAGTTATCCGAGGCAATGCCACTAACATACAATATATAAATATAAAAACAAGTGTGAAGACTTGTGAATCTGGTTTATCTTCTAATTATGTCCTTGTTGACCACTTCTTTTCCATGATACACGGTTCTGTCTCCTCCTGCCCGAAAACCTAAAATAAGCCTGGAAAATGCAAAGCACTTTAATCACACTGTACAAGGCTGCTGGGTTAGCTTGATAAATGAAGCCATTGTCCCGTGATTATCGCAGTTATTCACAGCGCACGCACAACAGGGGAATCTTGCATTTGTTGCATTACATGGAAGGAGTCGCTACTGCGCTCCTCACATGTTTCTCTGTCACAGCAGATTAAAGCTCTGTGGTAGACATTTATAAATATGTTCTGCGTTAGCTGCTATTATACCATCATTATGTCAGTGGTGGCTGGAGCTCACACATGATTTATTGAAAGAATAGTGTAAAGAATTGCTCTCATTCTGTAAAGACGTCCTTAAAGTATGAATTAATCACTCTCACACTGAGTGTGAAATTGGCCTGTACAGTACTGCACCAGTATTGACACTGAATGACTTAGTACTGCTTTGGATATGATCTGTATTTAAGTGCACAGATTTCTCTAGTGAAAAAGTGATAGTTCATCAAAAAATGAACAAATCTGTATGACTTTCTTTCTGCTGTGGAATATAAAAGATGATATTTTGAAAAATGTTCAATGGGACAATATTGTTTTGGACCCCAGCGTTCCTCCAAATATATTATTTTGTGTTCCACAAAAAGAAAGTCATACAGGTTTGGAATAACATAAGGTTGAGTAAATGATGACAGATTTTAGTTTTTGGATAAACTATCCCTAATTCTCACCTCTTTCCTGCAGGATGGTATCATTTAGGATCCATTCTATGACCTCTGAGCATGTCAAAGCAGCGTTGTGTGAGTGCAGAAATGGCTTGAATGATATGTGGTCATGTCAGGCGCTGTGGTCCGGCTGTGCAGCATTAAGATGTTTATTTTGTTATCGCGGGCATAGACACATCCAGCCCTGAGTGTACACACAGACAGCATCTAAGTGTGTTGTACTTCTCAGAAATAACAAATGACAAGTGGAATAACTTTACAATATTAAACAATTCAGTGATGCTTTGTGAATATAGACTACCATTAATGTAGTTCAGCATACGTCACCAGAGAGAAGTCTGTTTTTTTCATTGGAAGATCATGTTTTTTTTTAAAGTTATAATTAAAGTTGTAATTATTTTGATTACAAGGGCAAACAATATGCAAAAAATGAATCATTCACAATAAGATCAATAACATGAAAACAGATTATTTAGAGAGAAAAAAAACTTTAGAAGATGGTGATTTTTCATTTCATGCTGATTTTAATATCAGAGCATCCCCAAGATGAAGATAAATACAGTGGTTGCAAATGACAAAGACTATTCTGACAGTATTTAAAAAGAGTTTACTCTCATAAAGACTGCACATTATGCATAGCAAGTCCTCCTTTACCAAACTAATGAAGCCTGGTAGTTTAGACTCTCGGCTCCTGGGACCCTGAACTGAATATCCTGAACCCATTAAAAGTTCTCTATGGTGTGATCTGGGGGGATTTTCTAAAACAGGTCTTTGAGAGGGACATTAAACAGTCTTTAACAGAGCTTTCATCTCTAAAGCGCTATCAGTAGGCGCTGAGCAGGCTGGCACTGCCTGGCATGCTATACTGGGCTACTGCATTTATCAGTTCACTTTAATTAGGAGGGAAACACAAAGGGGGGCTTATTTTTTATTTTCTGTTTCTGTATCTGCTTAACCAGCCATGTGCCACACATATAGAGAGCGTACACACGCACACTCAAAAGCACGCATGTAAGCACATGGACACAGAGATTGATGGATATAGTCACAATTAGACACCTACACACAAAAACAAGTTCCATGCATGCTATAAATTTAATTTATGTAAAAAAAGTAGAATATCTAAATAAATAAATAAATATATCTGTTTGTGTGTGTGTGTGTGTGCTGCTAACTAAATATTACCAAAATGTTTTTTATCAACAATGAAGAATGTACATTTAAAATGACATCATTGCCGCTTATATACGTATATATGTATTATATAATATATAAAGAAAAAAAAACTTATGGACTATACAACCTATCATTTTCAACATAAACTCTCTTTATCTCTGTGAGGAGCTGTGGGAGATCTGGAGCTCTAAAAGGGGGAGCTGAGAGGAACTGACCGACCTACGATCCCTGCTACACCCCTCAGGTAGGTGGGGATACTCCCTGGTTGTTATGATGGATACAAATACCCTTTTTGAAATGGAAACACACATGGTTGAAAATAGAAAGGAAAAGGTGTCTTTATAGAGCTTAGCCCTTCAAAAACAGCATAGATAAAGATAGAGTGACTGTGTGGAACAGCCTGTTTCCCAGCACAAGGTCGGAAAAGAGCTTGAACTTCAAATTGGAATAAAATGTCAAACAAAAGAATCACATGTAACTTTACGTAAACCAGTGACATGTTCCGATGCCCTCTGCACAACTTTCTCAGCATCAACGTGAAAGATCACAGGAAATGTGTCGAGTGTGACGTGACAATTGTGGTTTGTGAGCGAGAACACACACACACACACACACACACACACCTACAGCCTGACGCACACAAATACGAATTGCTATAAATGCAACAATGATGTCAAACTGAACTGCAAATACAAAGTGAGGTGTTTGCGCCTTCCTCTCCACCCGGCCATTACACCAAATTATTTTCCTGGCTAAAGTTCCTTCATGTCAAATTTCACAACCTGACATTGATAGCACACAGTCTCGTTCTGTCTTTCCCCGTGTTCCTCACAGTATATACACATTATGTGGACTCATGGGATCATCTACATTATCCAGGGCTTTAGTACACCAAACTCATTTGCACTTATTTTGTGCAGAAGGGTATAGGGCCTTCAGAGACCTGGAAACAGTTATTCTCACCTGCCTTCAAGGTTATATACGTCATTATGAGTTGTAGTAAAAAAAAGAACAAGTTTTCGTGTTCAGCAGTAGGACACTGACATACCATGAAAGAAACCAGAAGAGGCCAAATGTCAGGACAAGGTTGGGCTGAAACATATGAATGTATGACAGTTCATATGGTTTATCAATTACACTGAAGTGGAGTGACACCAGGAAATGTTTTAAGAAGTCCAAGCTCTGTCCAGGACTAAAGTTACCCATAATTATTATGGGAGGAAGGGCTGAGAGAAGTAACTGATGAAGTAACTGACTCTTGACTTGAACCTTAATGTAACTCACACTCAATATTTCAGCCAAAGTGGAGTTTCAGTCTAGTTACAGCTGAAATAAAAACAGCCTTTCTTTTTAACCTCGTGTCTGGTTATAAAACTGAGCCTAGCCGTAAATCAAACCTGTGTCCTCGGCAAAATATCTTGAGTTGCAAATTGTAAATAGTGCTTTGGAGACTTATATTTTTTGACAAGAGTACACAAAATAAATATCTAAATCATTTTCCATTTTGGCACTTCTAATTCCCTAAAAACGCAGAGGTCTATCAGGCAGAATAGCGGCTCGCTGTAAATCTATCTGCCCTGACTGTGGCCAGCCGAGGGTCACTGAGGAGTCAGAGTTTTGAGGAGGTATAAAGCAGTTACTTTATGGCTATCCCAATTGTTGTGCATTAGAGTTATGTGCATTGTATTAGCTCTAATGAAGGACATAAATTCTCAGTTTTACGAGCAGACCTTTACGAGGAAGGGGAAATTGTAAAACACACACTTTTTGCGTTACCAGTGTTTGTCACCCTGCCTCTAGAGTTCACGCTGCCCACACGCTGTTTTCATTAACCTGTGGATGGCTCTGAGATGTGTGTGTGTGTGTGTGTGTGTGTGTATGTAAGGATTGAGTCTGGGTAAGAGTCTAGTCCCTCATCTGGAAATCAGCATCTAGTTGGTTGATAAGAGGCAATGCTTCTGAAGTATATGTTTCTGCAATTCAGCATTTGGACATCTGCATGGTAATGGCAGTCTGAGGTCCTGATTTCAGGGAGGCTGATATGTAAGTCAATATCAATCAAACCATTAAAAGACTGTTGCAAGTTTGATGTTTGTAAATTTTCTGATAATGATACTTCAGTCGCTACACAGATTATATCCTCTTATTATCTCACAACAATTTTGATAGTATGTGCAGATGAACTTCCTCCTTTCCTTACTTATGATAAATGTATACACAACTCTGCCTTGTTTGGAGATCCTTCAGTAATTTCGGATCTTTTTTATATTTTGATTGAATATAAAAGTTAAGTAATGTAAATCACTTTTTACACAATTTTTTATTTATTTCATTTATATATAATTCATTTCATTTATTTATATTTGTCATGGAAAAGTTGCATTTTACATTTTACTGCTTTAAAATACTCTTTTCAAGTCTTCCGTAGAATATCTTTCTTTCTTATCTTGTTCCTCTCCTTCGCCCTCCACCACAGCATGGTGTCATAGTATCACCTCTCCAAGAGGTCAAACAGACTGAAATGGTAAGCCTTTCTCTGGTTGATCTCATTCCCAAATGTGTAATTTCAGTTATATAATTGTGTAAGCCTTGACGCACGCTGTATATAATTATGCATAAGATCAACATAATTTTTGCAGGGCGTGAAAACCCAGCCCTTCTCTGTTGCTAGGTTAAGAAAACATGTAATGGAAGTGAGGAGAGGTTGATAGCTGGTGATCCTGAAGGGAACCCCCCACCCTCCCCCTCTTCCCACCCTGCCGAAAATTCAGATTACAGACTGACAAATCAAGCAATTATGTGGGAGTTGATGATGTCATCATTTCTTCATTTATAAAGGTCTCGGCACATTTCACATTCACCCATTGCCCTAAATGAAAGAAAAAGATGGGGTGAGAGGGAGAAAGAGAGAGAGAGAAAGTGACAGAGAATAAAGATTGAAATATCTCCTCAGGACATTCTGCTTACTATTTCAGAAGCTCTGCTTATCTCTCTCCACTCAGCTCTGTTAATATAATGGTGAACAATATTTCATGAAGGGCAGCTGAATACTGCTACGCTGACACACACCAGCTCTCTTTCTCCTCCCCGTGCCCTCATCTGTCTTTTCTACCCCTCTTCTTTTTTCCCCTTTCTGTAGGAAGCTAGGGACAAGGTTGGAAGGAAAGGCTGATAAGCTCTCTTAGCGTCGCGCCCCTCACCCTTCACATCACCAGTTTCCCCTCGTTTGCAAATATTTTCATATCAATAATCGGGCAATTTCCGTACATGCTAATCCATCAAAGCGAGGCCACGGGTAATCCAGCGCGGCTCCAGGTGAACTGCTCTCTCAGGCAGACATCTGTTCCTTGGAGTGTCACACAAAGGCCTTCTCTGTCAACCTTGATTGATCAGGGGAGGGTCTCGTAGCACGGAGGAGGCGCAGCGTGTATCAGAGATGCTCGACACCGGCACCTGAAGAGGTATTCTCTCTGGCGAAGAGCAGAAAGGGCTCCAATCAGTGTTAAACAGCTTTCAAAGTGCCACACTTTGTCTGCGCGTATCAGGAAATGCTCGCTCCTTTCCTATAAGTGAGAGAACAAAAGACACGAGGAATGAATCAAAGAATATTCGGATCAGTATAATATCTGTAAATGCGGACAGGGTGGATTTTGGATGCAGGATTTTAGATTACCGAGGTTTTAGAGCAGCAGAATTTGCAGAACAATGAGATTGTGTGTTTGATTTTAATTTCCCTATAATCTACTCAGCATGTAAAGGATATGCTTTCTCTCTCACTCTCTCTCTCTCTCTCACTCTGAGATCACAAACCTATAGAGAGGGAGGGGAGAGTGAAAACGAGAGAAAACTAAATGAGCAAAGCAAAGCGGAACAAGAAATTGTGAAGTCTCATTAGTACCACATTTATCATCTTCTTTGTATGGTTTTAAACACTGACTAGGTCAGATCTTTTCAGGCACCTCAAGGGAAATCAGCATTTGTCAGTGCTGAAACCAGCTCTGTTCTACAAACACTCTTAATTCTTTCCGCTAAAGAGGCTCGCCGGCCGCCCGTGGCACCGCTGATGATTTTACACTCATCCTGGTGAAACCTTGGCTGACTGTCGCTCTCAATTGGCTGTCTGAACACACACTTGTCCTTTTTAATCTCGAGCCGGGGCTGTTCGCACAGAGCCCTACCTGGGGTTCTGCACTGTCTAATGCAAATGATCTGTGTTGAGACATCCATGCATGTGAGACATTGCAAATTATACTTCCTACGACTGGTAATTACAGCCGAGAGCCTTACTGACTCACCGGTAGTGAGAACACGATGTGAACAAGACAGATATTATATATTATAAATGCTATTAATGTATCCTCACTCAAGGTCAACATAGGACAAGATGTTGGAGGATGAGAATATGTGTATGCTGCAGCAGGTGAATGCTAATGGCTTCTGCCTTGTGGCCACCTTTGCAAAGTTTTGTTAATTTGAGCGTATGGAGCTGGTCAAAATTCTTATCTTCAGCTGGAGTAAAAACAGCACCCTTTCCCTTTGTTTATCCCTTGATTTGTCTTTGTTTACATATGGATTTGCAATTACATCTTGTTTGCGTATTTCAGTCAAATGGCACTGATCTTCCATGCTACCAGTCAAACGCATCTCCACCTAGAAACTCTTTATGAGTGCGCAACATAGGGAGGGAAACAGACTCCACAAAGAAAGAGATGACAAAAAGAAGAAAGAGGAAGCGATAAAGAGAGTGCACGACTCCGAGTGGTGATGTTGAGAGCAAGAAACGCCTTAGAAAATCTCCATTTCATGTGAGTTCAGACAGAATAGTCTGCCATGTGTAAATAGTAGTTCAATAATGGATGTCCTATCGCTGCTTTTATTTGCTTTAAAGGGGTCATATGATGCGAGTTTTTCCTTTCTCCTTTGGAGTGTTACAAGCTCTTGGTGCACAAAGAAGATCTGTAAAGTTACAAAGACTAAAGTCTCAAATCCAAAGAGATATTCTTTATAAAAGTTAAGAGTCGACCACGCCCTCCTAAAACAGCTCGTTCTAACACGCCCCCACATATCTACGTTGCTATGTGGGAAGATTTGCATAACGCTGCCCAAATGTTCACGAAAAGAAAGAAGGTATAACTTTTATTCTTGCTGTAGTATTGTCGCCATGTCGTGAAGGCGCTGTGTTTCGTTGTGAAAGCGAAACTACTTAGGTTTGGCCTTCCAAAAAGGACGATATCCGCTTCGTCATACCTAGAGCAGATCCGTGCTGGTCGCTGAGGAAATAATACAACTTTGCGCTGTGGATCGCCCGAATCGGTTTTCACCGTGGACGAAGCGGAGTCCAGCCCGGAGTCGTCACATGTCCTTCTGGACGCTTCTTCGTTCTGAATCGCCAGCCGCGCCGTTCTCAAACCCACCTGCCTCTGCTCACTCTAACCCTCCAGCCATTCCTCACGCTAGCCCCCGACCTCTGCTCAATGTAGGCCGCCGGCCTCTGCTCACTCTAGCCGCCGTGTGTGACACTGTGTTCGTTGTGAAAGCGAAACTACTTGGTTTGGCCTTCCAAAAATGGACACGAAATCAGTGGTTAAGTTGTGTAAAACAATGTTCCAGAACATTTCAACCCAAATATTCATTTGTGTGCAGCCACTTTTATGGGGGACTGTTTCCTGATCCTGGGAGAGTAGACTACAATGCCGGCTGTTCTGACTCACAGACTGTAAGTACATTTTTTATATTTAAAGAGTTTTTATATTTTATATATTTAAAGCGAGTTTTTTGGGCAGTGTAGAGTAGGGTTGTTTGTCATTTCTCCGATCACAAATGCAGCCATGGTTTTATGTTTACGTGGCGCGATGCAACGCAAACGCGTAAAAAGACAGTATAGTCATTATAATCCATAATTATGTCCAACAAATGCAACAAATGCCTCGTTTATAATGGATTTCCTCGATTTGCACCACAGACCCGTAATCGCTCGGCGCCCGGGCATCACAGACAATATAGTAAGGGGTGTAACATTTCCGTCACACGCTTGAGGTATTCGGCCAATTATAACGCACTGGATAGCTGGCCAATCACAGCACACCTCGCTTTTTCAGACCGATGAGCTTTGTAAAAATCTACGCGTTTCAGAAAGGCATAGAGGAGAAACAATAATGTACAGTATGTGGAAAATAATGTGTTTTTTAACCTTAAACCGCATAAACACATTTCATTACACCAAATACACAAAATAATGTTCTTTTTAGCAGCATCATATGACCCCTTTAAGCTTCGCGCACACACACTTGCAGTGTGCGAGACAAATTAGAAAGCATTTAAAAGGAAATATTCAAAGGCTGGCAAAGCCAGAGGAATATCAGTTATTATTTTTGATGTTGCAATTTCTGTCACTTTGATGCAATCAGTGAGTAGCCTGGGCGTGTAGGGCTCTCAGGGGAAGAGGACTGTCAGAGTGAAGAAGCTGGTGGGAGGGTAATTATCACAGATCAAACCCTGCTAGTTAGCAGGCAGAAACAGGAGGCAAATGCCAAAAACCAGCCAATGTTTCACAAACGCTTGTTCAAGGATATCCTAATTGCTATAAGTGGTTCCTTCAGGACTGACACATCAAACGCAGCCAGCTGCGTGATGTCATCACTGTGTTTCCGCCGTGATGCTCCTCAGCAGGCAAATTAAGGGAAGAGGGCAAAGCAAAAGCACACAAGGACAGTTTCCTGCCATGCACGTTGTGCCTGTACACACACTCCCACACACAAATGTCACTTACACATTGTCTTTTTAGCATCAGGTCATGCGTCAGGCCTAAACGGCACTTCTCTGATGCTGTATGTGACAGGAAATTGAATTGTTATATAACCACTTTATTTACTGCAAAATCTTTGAAACTAAACAATTTCATACAGACCTCACAGAATACGGAATGTATGATTCACTGTTGAACACATCAGAAAACACTGTATATTTCTTTCCGACACCAGTAAATATTTTAGTAAACCTTGTATTCTTTCTCTTTATTCTGTGTCCATTAAAGGAACAAATGTGTGAGAGTTCTGAAATGAAACTATAATGAGTCCAGTGCATATTACAATAATTACTGGACGTATTATGGTGCTTTGCGTCTTTTCAAAGACATACCGTTCAGGTCGGATTTTGAAAGATGTTCATAAAGGCTGCATTTACTGATGAAAATCTGAAGAATAAAAAAAATAAAACAGCAATACTATGAAATATTATTACAGATTAAAATAACTCTTTTTTTGTTTGAATGTATTTTAAAATGCAATTTATTCCTGTGATGGCCAAATGTTCAGCATCCACTACCTCAGAAATCATTCTATATGCTGATTTGGTGCTCAAGTAACATTTCTTCTTACTATAAATGTTGAGAGCAGTTGATCTGCTTAATATTTTTGTGAAAACATTGATACTTTTTTTCAGAATTCTTTGATGAATAGGAAGTTTAAAACAACAGCATTTATTTGAAATTAGAAATAGTTTATAACATTTTAAATGACTTTACTGTCACTTTGATCAATCTAATTAATTCTTGCTGAATAAAAGTATAAATTAAAACAAAATGTCCCCAAACATTTGAACGGTAGTGTATATGCCACTTAACTGCAAAGAAAAATCACCATTATAAAAACAAAACAAAACATTTAAAGTTCAGTGGACATAGAGCCCCCTCAGTAAGACCTCAGAAATTGCTGGGGGAAATGAATTTAACTTTTTCAGGAGAGAAGCAAGAGAGATGGTAAGAAAGTGATGGAGAGACAGAGGGGATTACTGCACACACACACCACTGTGTCATCCTTTCATTCTTTCCCTCACTCGGATAAAAGCAATTTTCATCAGAGACGAATTCCAGTGCAGCTTCATAGAATGTGATTTTGTCCTGTGTATATGGCTGTATATCAGTATAAGGGAAGTAATAATCTGGTTCCTATCAGCTTTAAGTAATCACCCTTATGGCGGTGCCTAACGACTGGAATCAGAGACTTTAATACCTCCCATAAGAGCAGATCTCTTTAAAAAAGTCAAATAAAACCCAGTGTGTCAGTCTCCCTTAGAACCCGAAGATAAACTCAATTATTTTCCTCCTGCCTCAGCAAGAGGACACAACAGAGAGCGTCTGAAATTACTCGTTCACTCACAGGGATTGTAAAAAAGGGCAATTTCTAGAAACACGCTGTAAATGTGACGGAAGGCGAGAAAAAGAGACTAACCATCCACATTGTCATAGCTGGGCTCGATGTAATGAGAGTGACAGAAACATGAGTCACTTCGCATGATAGTGAGGTTTAAATCAGACCAGTCATCAGGGCCGGGCGGAGAGCAGTAGAGACGGAGAGCTATAACAGCTGACAAACAAAGCCACTGACAGGGGTAATGGATGGCAGGCTGTGCCCTATCTATCCATCGAGGCGGTGGTGAGGTGCGGAACTTCACGGGGACTCTCTGATACACGAGAGAGCTCGTAAAGTAGCGCGGGGCACCTGACCTCTACAGCAGACAGCGGACTGGCAGGGCCTTTACGACCCACACTGGATTTAATGGCCAATAATGACTGGAATAACCGCTTAAACCTTAACGGACCCCGCACGGCTTTGAGCGGAGAGGGAGATGATATATTTGGCCTGCGGAATGACAGGGGCAATGTATCAAAGGGAAGGAAGGAACACCCTGGAATATATTTGTGCATGTGTGTGCGTATGGAGGAGCAAAGAAACATGGGAGGAAGCTTGTACAATAGCAACGTTTTCACACACAACAACAACAACAACACAGTGTCACTCTCATTCTAAGATAAAGTGGGCACAAAATGTGCCTGCTCAGAGCTACATAAATCCACTGAATATGCAGTATAAGGCCTTGACACTTTGATACGCAGATTTATTTATTTTTCCCACCCAGACTTTATTCTAATTTATAGCGCACCAGCATCCTTTGGCCCGAGATCATAACACCAATTCATTAACTATTGGCACCAAAGCGTATTCCGATTTTCAATAAACTCACTCACTCTTTCTCTCTATTTGAGAGTCTGGCACGTTTTCAAGCAACATATGCTGCCATAATCTCTTAAAAAGCACCATCAAATTCCAAATGTAATTATGTAATAGCAGGAATGCAGTCAGAGTGCAGACACAGCAGCTTAGCCAGGAAACAGCGTTCCACCGTACCACCTCACCGTTCATCTACACCAAAATGTCAAACACAATAATGATGTTATAAACACAGCAATACAGAAAACAAAATAACATTTTGGATGCTCCGAGATATAACAGACATGTAATTTCAGAAAGGAAAAAAGTGCTGCTGTAATAAACATTCTTAAAGGGATTGTTCACCCAAAAATTGACAAATCTGTGACTCATTTACACACCCTCATGTCCTGCCAAAATGGAATGATTTGCCATCTTATGAAAAACAAAGACGTTTCGTTTTTTTTTTTTTTGCATTAACAAAAAAAATGAAGAGATAAATAAATAAAAAGTAATATCTTCTTTATACAGGTACTCATTCAGGTTTGGAATGCCATGGGGGTAAGCAAGTGATGACAGATTTCCCTTTAATATTAGAATAAGTCTAGCTCTTCTTCTCTTTAAGAGTCTAATATCATTAGAGTGACATATTTCCAGCATTTATGCCACTAAGCCCAAACTAATTCCCTAGCATGCACTAGTGGTTTCCCACATTCTCTATTCTCTGGTTTTGAGAATTGCTGATGTTTATGTGATGGTTTAAACCAGAACTGCTGGGTGGTGGTCTAACCTCGGCCACACTGGCTCCATGTTCAATGAATTACACATTGCCATTATGTTTTACATGCATTTTATTGCTTTCATGTTTCAGTCTGTACAGAGGCTCTTGTGTGATAAGTCCCTATTGTAGGCCAGAGGAGAGGAAAACACACCCAGATACATGAGACTGGCGCTGTGGGTACATCCAAATATATCAATGATACGGGGTCACCTTTTGATTTGAGTCTAAAAGGACATGAAATAGATAAATCCTGCGTGCAAACTGTATTCTTTAAGCATTTTCGTACGCCGCCATTACACAGGGGAGTCTGCGCTTGGCATGCTTGTGATAACATTCCCTCTGCACAATAGTGTAATCTCTGTAGCTCAGGTAGTGTGTGATCTGCACCCTGCAGTCGGTTTGTCCCGGCATTCAAAACACTCCCCATTCTTTGTGCTTTTACAATGAATTAAGCGGATTCTGAAAGGGAATGCTTATCAGGAAAATTTTGCTTCACTTCCGAGATAAACAAATCAGACTAAATAAGTTCTGCGAGAGTTTCACTAACTCGTTCGCTTCCTAATCTGTAGGACTGCTTAAGATTACACCTCCAGATCATTTTCCAACAAGAGAAAAGAGGGCCAAAGTTAAGCTTGTGTGAAAAGAGTATATTGTTGGAATAGGCATAGACTTCTCCATGAGATGGCTTACTTTAGCTATTGTATTTATAGTAACAAATCAGATACTTGTTTCAAATTAATTTGTATTTTATTTTTAAGGGGGAAAAATACTGTAGGAAGAATTATTTGTAGATTAGAAAATCATGTCACCGATTTAAAAAAAAGAGAGAAAAAAAAAGCATTTAATTTTTTTAAAATCTGTGCACATGTTTGTTTTCACCTGAAACTCTGTGAAGCTCCCAGGCAAAACATAAAAAGCAGTCCTAAGCAGTCGAGTTGCTCTTATAGAAAATACCTCAAAGCGTTTAAGATAATACACAATTGTGGATTGAAGCTCAGTCTCACTCCCTCTTCCTCTTCAGATAAGTGCTTCCATTGATGAGACCTGGCATCCTCCTCTTATCTCCAGAACACTTCACGGCAAGAACAGGGTGCTTGAATAAGACTTGCAAGATTGTGACGGTAATATATCCGCTTAATCGCCAAAACTTCTACAACTCCCCATTTTGCCAATAATAATAAAATACTTATTTTATGCACATAAGCTAAATTATTTCCTAACTACATTAGGAAGAGGTTGTCTGCCCCCCTCTGATAGCTCCTAACTTGGAAAGCTTTTTAAAACTATATGTTTTCTATATCGGCTATATAAAGACTGAATATTTGTTAAATAATATTTATATATCCTGTATATATATATATATATTATATATATATATATATTATATAAATACTAGTATTTACTAACAAGTCTTAAAATAATATTGAATAACAATTAATATTTAGCAAGAAAAGATTCTAAAATGTCTGTTAAATTACAAGCAATGCTGCCGTTACTGTAAATACAGTATCATATGTGTTTGAGACTGTTTAGTAAATCCCAACAGGCTTCTGCGGCTCAGAAAGCAAGAGCTCCACAGCACTTTTTCCCTGTCCCACACAAAGTTTGGCACTGTGGCTGTACCGCCTTTCACTTTAATACGAAGCACCTCCTTTTTGCTCAGGCTGTCCCTGTTAACGCTGTCAGCACAGCTGTGTGTTTATGTTTCAGTCTGCCATTCCACTCAGACTCAATCAAGCAATAGGATGTGATCTGCAGTCATTAAAATTAGCTGCTTGCAGGAGCCAATTCATTTGCATTCTGCGAGGTGCTTTTAAATAATTACTTAAATGGCATATATATTTTTCGAATGCCTCCCGTCTGTGCTTTGCTCTGTAATGCTGATAGAGGTTTGGTTGTTCTTTCACAGCGAGGTGCTTTCACCTAATGAAACTCCAGATCAATAGAACTGTTCTTTACTGTCATATATGCTGCACACACACAAGGGAAATAAGGCTCTATTTTTCATTCTCAAATGTATTATGGATGTCATTCTTTATTTAGTACTTTGTTCAATTCCAAATATGGTACATTGGAGAGATATTTCCTTGGTCTGCATTGCCTACATAAGAAATAAGATAAAGAAAAACAAAAAGGCAAATGAAGAAAAGAAAGCACCAAGTCTAAGGGAAAAGAAAGAAAGAGACAAAATCAGTGAAATAAGTGTTTCACACAAAACGCTAAGCTGCCCCCTGAAGGATTATTCAGAGTTTCTGTTCATTTTACATAATTAAAAAAAAAATGTACAGACATTTACATATTAATCTAGTCTCAGAACTGACATATTTCAAATCAAGTTCTCAGTCGCGGAGTAAAAAAAAAAATACAGAGAGAAAAGGTTGTGTGACTGAAAAAAGGGGAGATAAGGGCTGAAAAGAAAGAGCAAGAAAGACAGAGAGAGAAAGACAGAAAAGGAGAGATGAAGACGGAGCGAATGATGTCCTTCATCTTCAGGTGAATGTCTTATCTCCAGTAGAGGACCTTTCTTATGTAATCAGTGTTTTCATTCAGCAGCTGTTTCAGCTGATTGTGCAGGGGAAGAAAAAGCCATTTGGAGCGGCCCCAGTGAATGGATTCTCTCCACCGCCAAGAGCCCTAACAGGCCCAGAGCCCGGGCGAAGGTCAGTGCTATTATTTGAGGAGGGAGAGGCTGCGCTATAACAGACAATGATAGAGCCTTAACCCTCATTTAGAGGTGCCATATCTCCACCTGACCCCCTTGCTAAAATGTTATTTTTCTCATGTTCTGAAACGCGATAGCACCACGGAGTAACAGGGCTCTATCATCAGAGTCTAATACTGCTCTGTTCTGTTCTAACAGCTCTTGACATTGACAAGCTTCACACTAGACGTCCAGTTTATCTCGTCAGTTGACCATGCCTGTTTCCACACTCACAGTTCAATCCAGATATACATTGTTTATTATTCCAGTGATGGTGTCGAGTTGTCCAGGGAAGAGAATTTGCCGCAAACTTGGCATTGTTAATCCAGTTCTTGTAGAGAACTAACAATGGCAAGTTTGCTGTTTTCATGTGTGTTTAACAACGTTAACCTATTAAATTATGAATAAAATACATCACAAAATAATATTAATAGGACTTTGGTGTAAAAATGTCTAGGTGGTGTGACTGTATGGAGGTGTAAAAGAAAAGAGTCACAATTAATATGCAGGGGGAAAAACAGAAAAAGATTAACCAACAACATGACTGTGTTGAAGTTGGTACATTTTTTAAATCCAATAGAAGTCAAATGGCGTTGGAATTCAAAGAACACTTAATGATATTTAAAATAAAAAAATTATAAAAAAGTTTGATGTTTGATGACACAGCTTAACATAGCACCATTAAATCAAAATAATGTAATACAAATTATTTTCACCAATGCATGAAACCAACATGAATACAAATATGATATTTCAAACTTGGTACATGCATTCTGAACTAGATCTCTGATGTGTTTATTAGTCATTGGCCCACATACCTTCATCTCGTCAAGAGTGACAAAATCATACAATATGCAAGTGAGAGAACAAGTCATTTGTAAATATTCATATAAAATCAAGCGCTGATCCATTTATATTGTGCTTGTGTTGGGATGTATTTCATCAGCTCATTATTATTATTTTTTTTTTTGTATTTAAAAATATTTTAAAACGTCCTTCCCTGGGGCCCTTATACACAGCCCTCATACACAGAGATGGCTCCCCTCATAGAGCCATGCTCCCTGTTCTGTCCCCCTGAGGTCAGAGGGCCAGAGATGATTAGGAGACAAAGGTGTTGAGGTGTCACCTTTAGGGCCAGACTACTGGGGGGCAATGGAGTACCTTTAAAAAGACTGCCTTCTCCCATCATTAAAAGCAGATGGGATTTCAGTGTGTGTGTGTGTGTGTGTGTGTGTGTGTCGGCTCTCGTTTGGGGGACACAGCCGCTGGCAGACCTCAGCAGTAAAACGTATTAGGTATGTAGTTGCAGCACGGCCCAAACCACACTGGTTTAGTGAGGGAAACCGCTGATGCTCTCACAACAACACATACACACTTCAGTCAACACACACACAAACTCAGACAAATAAGTAAACACATAAGAGTGAATACATCAACAGCTCCTGGCTATCATCTGATATAATGGAAGATTCTTGCAGCAGTCATTCAAATTGCATTCAGTCTCCCAATAATGCCCTGGGCACGAGAGGAAGGAAGTGATTGCGATTGGATTGCACTTGTGCAGGAAAACATAATCGGAATCAAGCCATCTTATGGGCTTTCATTTCCCATCACATTTTCTACCCAACTTTTTAAAAACAAAGCACTTTTGACTTTTTTAAATGAGGAAAGAAGATCCGAGTGCTAAACAACTAAAAGTCAAACTCTAAATGGCTTTTAGTAATAGACACTACTAGAATGTCACACATACAGTTATGTGCACAACCCATAATCTTATTAAAGGTAACCTGTGGTAGAAATAAAGCATAAAGTTCACCAGATATTTACCACAAGATTTATGCATTTATTTTACTGTAATTTTCTTGTAATGAACATATACATGTCATCTGTAAATAACTTTGTAAAGTCTAAAACATTACCTGACTGCCAGAATAAAGAGAAAGAGACAGAGTGAAACAATCATAATAAACAAAAACTCACAAACCTGCTGATTAAAGAGAAGAATATTGTGGTGAATTTGGATCTGAGAGAGAAAGGCCACAGTAAACATCTATAAACGTCGATGAACATCCAAAATAGAGTCGGGCCGATAGACGATGAGATACTTTCTCTCGCAATTATATTGTTGGGTAATTATACTGTATATAAATTGCGGGCATCAGGGAGCCGCTACTAATATGCAGGGCATTGAAACCGCTTTCGAATGCGCACTCTCATTTTACTTTCGAGATTCGAGATCACTTGGACTCTATACTATGGACCAGTACTGCCGCTACCACACATTTTACAAGATTAGATATTTGTCAGTGGTGCTCAGTATCTGCAAATCATTCCCCATTGTCCAATCAGTCGTCTCTCCTTACTCTGTGTATGTGGTAAGTGAACTTTCATGTACTGTAACGTAGCAGTTTATCGCTAGCAAGCAGCTAACCATGACCCTTTAGTGGCTCCATAGAACGCGTTATTTGTTTTCCGTGCCTTTTTGCATACGGATTCACGTATGCAGAACCCCCCCTCCTTTTTATTACCTCATGATACAGCACCCCTGACACATGCACACACAATATAGAAAGGAAGAGAGGAAGAAATTAAGTATCTGAACAAACATGGATGCCATTTAAAAACCAGCTTATCACTTAAGAGTAAAACAGCTAGACAGCTGAACTGTATGCAATTATATTTCCCCACAATTTTTAGTTCATAAATGTTTATTAACTCTGTGTTTTAAGCAATAACATATATTTAAAAAATACCATTATACAGTATGTATACAATAATTCCCAACCACTCAGACTGAATGTGTTTTAGACAAGATCATATATCACAGAGACTGAATGAAGGAGCTAAACAAAGGTCTAGTCTTCATTGCATTCCTTTTTCTGTCTCTCTCTATCCCTGATAAACATCTGAGGTTAAGCTGGGAAAGGTATAGCATCACTGAACCTGCACTAAGCAGTGCAGAGCTGTTTGAGAAGGAGGAGTTCTTTACACAAAGTGCAGAAAGCAGAACTAAGGCACATTCTCCCTCTAATTAATTCAAAAACAATATCTTTCAATAACTGGCTAAACTCTGCAGTTATGTTTTATGGTGTTACTATTCTAATATACTCTCTAATTTTGACATGTAACAAAAACACAAAACTATATCAATACCAAGTACCTGTTTATCGACACCAAACCAGAAATGTGCCACTTTTAAAGAAGAACAAGGGGGGAAAAAAAACGTCAATACTGTGGGTAAAAACTCACAAGTAGCACAAAATGGGCAACATTAGTTTTGTAGAGACAAAAAAAGCATAATCTGGAGAACTAGCTTTATTTGGATATGAAGGGTCTGTACAATAGAGAATATCCGAAAAACTTCTGAGGCCTTTGACAGACTGACATCCTCAACTGCATTTTGAATGTGTACTGAGGCCTAAAGAAGAACTGACACGGTAAGACATGCAAAAGTAAACTCTCAGATCTCTCAGTTAAAGCACCTATCTCCACAGAAAGAACAATATACAAAATATACTAATATATATATATATATAGATATATATATAGATATATATAGATAGATATAATACCGTTCAAAGTTTAGGGGTCAATGAGATTTTCTTTTTTAATTTTTATAAAAAAAAAGGTAAAAAGCAACTTTGAAATCAGCCTGGACAAACTTACAGTAAAGACATTTTACATTGTTACAAATTATTTCATTTTCAAATTAATGCTGTTCTTTCAAACTTTATATTTAATCCTTAATCCTGAAAAAAGTATCATGGTTTCCTCAAAATTATTAAGCAATTTAACCGTTTTTATTAAACTGTTTTCAACATTCATAAGAAGAAACTAAACCACTGTAAATGGCTGTGTACATTTTTAATTAATATTTTATGTATTTATAAAAAAAGCAACAGGTGAGCTGGCATCCATGTTGTTTATCATCAGATGATTCATGTTGTCAGCCACGTTATTCCAAAATTCCTCTACATTAACATGATTTGTGATAGATGAAACTGCTTTACAAAGTTTAAGAGAGAAAAAAGGAACCAAAAATGAATGATATTGCTTTTTAACATTAAGAGGATCTTAAGGCACACACGCACAGCTCTTTAAATTTCACTCTCCCTCTGTTATGAATAAATAAGAAGAAAATTATATTTCCCTATTAAGTTCATTTGCCTTTTCTCGCCTTTGAATAATGAATATCTAATGGAATAGCCAAGAGAATTATAATTCGGCCTATTAATTCAACATATTTTTTTTAAGGATTACATTAAATTTCTCAATTGTTCTTGCATATAATATTTAAATCAATCAGGGAGCTGTGGATAGAGAACAAAGCATTGTCAGTTCAAAGAGACAGACTCTCCTCTAAATGCTTTGAGCTCTGCATGGACGTCTAATCACAATAAATTAATAACAATGATACAAAAAACAGCTCAGTTTAAGTACTTAGACAAAGGCATTCCACTACATCAATAGCCGATCTGTAAGCCCAGGAGTGGCTCGGAGAAAGTAAGGAACCATCTTTGGTGAGCGCAATCGTTTTTTGTTTTTTTTCCTTTGAATTCTTCTTTAACAGGCTCTGAATATATACCACCTAACACACACATACTGAAACAAAAAGACACAAACACACACACACGCACACACATGTGAAGAATGGGAGGAGAAGATATGAGCATTGGTTTGAATAAGTTCACAGCCTTTTTGCTTTGGTGTCCTACAAAATTACCATATGAGAGACTATTTACTCCCTGACAAAATTTCAGTGTTTCTATGAAAGTTCAGTCCATCCTTATGATGGTACAAAATGAAAAGCCTGCCTTACTTGTTGCATGCAATTATGTCGGTGTGAGAGACAGCGAGGGCAGTTTAACATTTCATACAGGCTGTAATTATGCTTTTACTATTAGAAAGTGCCGTCCCCTAGGAGCCAATTACTTGAAAAGCCCTCATCACACGCAGGATATATACAAACAAATCCTTGAAGCACAAAATCAGTCTTTAAACATTAAAAGGGATGAATTCAGGAAGCCATACCAATCAGTTTGATGTAGCTAATTACTAAATAAGAGAGCAGCAGACCAACCATATTAGATAATTATGACACAGACACACACCTCAAACAGAGCAAGCGAGCGAGAGAGAGGCCAGTTGTAAAGGATTGGATGATATGTAAGAAGAGATATTAATCAGTAGTTTAAAGCAATGCAAGCTGCAGGGCTCAGACCTTTTATAAAGTGCTTATCAATGGAATTACAGCTTTTACCCTTCATGATCTATGTCAGTGGTTCTCAAACCTCTCCAAGAAGTACCCCCAGCACTGCACATTTTGTATGTCCCCTATACTGACACAACCCCGTTCAGGTCTTTCAGCCTCCCTAATGAGCAGATGAGTTTTGAATCAGGTGTGGATAGATGAGGGAGACATACAAAATGTGCAGGGCTGGGGGTTCTCCAGGACAGGTTTGAGAACCACTGATCTATGTGATGTCTCAGAGACCCCAAGGTTCTTATACTAGAACCTTGAAAAAACGCTTAAAAAAATTATTCTGAACTGATTCCTACACGAAAATTCAAACGATGTCCCCCTGATTTTTTAATTTTATTTTTTATATTTTTATTTTTTAAAGCCTCATATATTTTGGCATTTGTTCTACACCAGGGGTGGGCCCTTCAAGCCACTTGCTTCCAGAGTTTAGCTCCAACCCTAGATCAAACACACCTGAACCAGCTAATCATTAGGCTTGTTTGAGATGCACCTTGCCTTGCCTGAAATGAAGGCGAGAGTAGGCGGCTGCAGTGAGGGGAGGAGTGAAATAAGCGCAGTCAAGACGGACAGTTCTGACCTCTAGAAGTGAACAGATACCAACAAGATCAAAAGCAGATATCGCGTTATTCTCACTTACATGCTGTGTTGCTAATAAACACAATATAATTTCAGTGCTGTTGCTTTTATATGAAAATAAATATGATGAACAAGACACTCAAAGTGCTTGCTATTTAATTCCATACGAAAGGTGTATTTATAATCCATTTTTACTTTAATAAAAACATATATTTTAGATGTTTATAGAAATATGACAAAAATCACATATCTCACACAGAGATCACACTGTCATAGTGTTTGGGAACATTCATGCATAATTTAAATACATAATCATATGAAATCAGATAAAAATAAAACATTTTAGAAGAAAACCGCAGCATCACAGTTGTCTGAACCAATGAGCATTAATCTGTGTCATCAGTCAGTGGTTTCCCATCATGCTTTTGATCAGCGCAGTCGGTGGAGAGCAACTGCGCTCGACTGCACAATCCGACACAGCCGCCTCGCCGTCGCGAGAGTTTTTTGGCACACGTCAGCATGACATCAGAGCAAGTCGGACGTAACTCGAATTTTTCTAACCGGCATGCATCTCGCGGTGATCACCGGTGATCGATTTGCTCATCTCAAACAAGCCTAAGAGGCTTCAAGACTACTACAAGGCTACAGGCAGGCGAGTTTGATCAGGGTTGGATCAAATCTCTGCAGGAAAGTGGCCTGGAAGGGCCGAGTTTGCCCATCACTGGTCTACACACTATATGTACCAATATTGCTTTTATTATTCCTTTTTACAATGTGTATTTGCTGGATAACAATCAGCTTATGCCTGCTTTACAATAGACGGTTAAAGTTTTACAATAATATCTGCAACTGGGTTTTGATTAAGTCAGAAATAATAGGCTAATTTGAAATGGCCATTATTATTTTTTACACATGCTTATAGGGTCACAAAGACTTTTACCAAATTAAATCACAGAACATTAGAGTTGACTGATCAGTCAGCTCTGTCTCCATCTATTACTGATTACACTTGTTCTTTTGCCTGTGAATATACTGAATTAGTCAGAACCTCCTTGGTTATTACTGAACTGTAATTATTAGTGTGATGTACTATAATTCATTCTAGCATGTTGCCTGAGCTGCTGAAAAGTGTTGAAGCATAGTCTAGACACTTTCTGGATATATATTATATATATATATCTATATATATTATATATATATACACACTTTTTTGTCTTACAGAAGGCATGTGTCTGCTGATAAGTGAGAAAAGATGAAATTATGTAGCGAATCAGCTCATGGGAAATTTGAATAATTAATCATAACTAGTTATACTTAATTATAAATATTTAGATCCGCTGTAGATATTTATCTGACCTCTCAGGGTCAACTGTCTGTCAATTCTTAGAATGTTAATTTCCTGGTTAAGGGAAGTAACTTTCTTAATGTACAGTTCTACAAAGAGCTTGTAGCATAAATTTGCATGATTAAGTGACTCCAGTTATGAAACAATGAACTACGTCAAGTGTGATACAAGTAAGACTTTATAAACTACATAAACACTTAAACAAGTCTAACATACACATACACCTTAAACTTGGTCTAACATACACATACAACAACACACCCACACACACGCATACAGTTTGTATAGGAAGGGTTAAAGCTTAATGCAGTAAAGAGAAGAGAAATAAGGAATGAAATTTATGGAACCATTTTCATATTCAGCAGATCTACACCTGAGGTATACGTCAGATTCTTAGTTCAAACACCCTTTGTAAAAAGGTGCAAATGATACCTAATGTATCAATTCATAAGACTAAGTTTGAATACTTGCACATCACTCGTCTGTCTGAAAGAAAGGCTTGAAGCAGTCCAAAGGTTCAAGTTGATCTTTACTGAAGTTGGTTGATGAAAAATAACCAGTTTTGAGTCAGAGAATATTGGTTAATGGAAAGGTCGAGGCCGAAGCCTGGCACGAGCTGGAGGTCCTGTGCCTTGTGGCTCAACATCTTCTCATAATCAAACAAAACCACTAAGTGGGAGTTTTGAGATACTGGGGAGTTTTATGACCCTTTGTGTGAGAGCATGGTACTTTGCATATGGAACTTGAATCGTAATTACTAAAGATTCTCAGGACACTAATATATATTGCCTGTGTACCAACATATACTATACACGCTTGTTTAGATTATCAGAAGACTAATTCATAGATACTATACATGGTAGGATTACATATAGGTAAGTTGACAGGAATGAGTGTTTCCATCATACGCCTGCATAAAACAGTATAAAATCTCAAAAACAACATACACAATGACCTGAAGGATATGTGTGTTTCATTCAAAGAAGGTTTTCCTATTAATTAATCAGAGAAGAGTCAATTTTTACTGTGCACTGTGGATTTCCTATGGAAAATGTAGTGCGAGGGGAAATTCTCAACATGCCATTAGGTCGTAAATGGATCTGGTCTAACAGAGGTGTCGTGGTTGCCATGGGGACCAGGGGGGGCCTGGTGTCGTTGCAGACATCCTGGCATCTAGTTTATTGGGTGAGGGGTCTGTGACTATTTGTTAATCTAATGATTAATTGATTTGTTAAATCAAATGAAAAATTGTGTTTGATTGGTCCAGACGCTACATACAAAAGAGAAATGATAACAACATCGGTGGCAAACCTGAGATGTGAAAAAAAGGAGTGTCCATAAGCTATAATTGAATGAAATGATTGAACAAACCTTTGTTGTTCACTTTCTAGTGGTTCTCAGTATAATTTGCTGATCAATCAGTTTATCAAAAAATCTGAAGGTTTGCTTTAAATTCACTTTTTACATTAGACATCGAGGGGTGATCAAACAGTACCAAAACAGTTTGCTACAATCCATTCTATGAAGGGTATGATTTCATATCTTTATAATACATGTAAGGGAAACAGGTCAATAATTTAGCTCAAAGGGAATCATTTAAGATTTTAAAGGGAACTCCACCATTAATATGCAAGGGAATTAGGACAGAATGGCTGATCACTGAGACGGCCAGCGAGTCAGTGAACGAGCCGTATGACATCAGTTCTTCAGTTCTGCAATGTATATTTATATCCAAAATATAGTGAAACCACTATTAATTAGCACATGTAACAAGATCGGCAGTTTAAGACATTAACTTGTGAGCACAAAACACAAGATACTTCTCTTTTCAATATAAATAAGGCTTTATTGGATAAATCTAAGACATATAAATTAATCTAACACATGAACACACGCATTTACAAGTTGCAGAAAGAGAGAAAGTGATGAAATAATTAGTTTAAGAGAATGAAATTGTGAAATCCCAAGTTTACAGCAATGTGTGAAAATGCATAGACATGAACAACCATCCATCACTTAATTAACCCTCGCACTGAGTTCCTCAATGAGGTTAAAATTGAGATTAAATGCACCAGTTCAGCTCTCTGGAGGTACTTGCTTTCCTGTGTCCGGGGTTCCCTTCCTTGTGTGGTTGCCGAAAGGGGTTTCCCGCTTTTCTGATTGGCTGGAGGTTCAGTCTTGGGAAGCCAGTGGTTGGGCGTTGGCTGGCGACGCGGAGCTGTGGTCTGCAGTTGAAGTTTTAGACAGCACTTTTTCGGAGATGCGGCGTTAGGCAAACTTAACTCAAAACACGAAACTCTCAACGGAAAATAAAACAAACTAAAGAATAGAAGTAAAGTTTGACGAGACTAGGTGGCGTTTCTCCTCATGGTTTTGGAGGAGCTGTCGTGTAAGCCAGACCACGCTCAAAACTAGAGAAGCATGACTAAAAACATAGCTCAAGGCTATGCCTAAAAAGAGGAGAGTAAGAGCAAAGAAGGGGGTTGAAGAAGAGAACCAAGAGACAAGAGCACCAAGAGCAGTGATTTTATGGTGTTTCTAGTATTTAAACCGGGCTGTTTAACACACCCCAAATGGTGCTTTGACCAAGTAGATGGGCTGTTTCTCGGGGTGTTTTGTAATTTCCTCTTCCCCATTCATATCACCTGTTGATCTCATCATTCACATGATCCCGCGTTTTTCCCGCTCTGGTATAGTATACATTTTGGACATGATTTCTTATAACAAGAATATGATACATTCGACAAAGAATTGATTGGAAGAAACATTTCAATCAAGAAGATTCAAACACATACATACCCAACATAAATATAATCCTATAAACTATTCAATAATTATTCAAAATACATACACAATAAATGATTAAGACCTGATAAGTCACATGTGGATTACATAGAAAATGATTATTTGCTCAGGTCCTATTAGTGTCATTTAGATGCATATTCACATGGAAATTAAGTTTCTTTGGCATTCTGTGGACGTAAGGATACATTCTGTGAAGACCAGAGAGGTAGAGGTCTCTCCATAAGGAATTTCAGTCTGTTCTGTCCTCGTGAGTGGAGGGAAGTCAAATCCTAAGCTGTGATCACTGTCACAGTTTCCCTGTGGCGTCACGCTGTGCAGCTCTTTTGACCATTATTCTTGATAACTTGCCCCAAATTTGACAATCTCCTTGGACTTGTCAATGTGTTCTTTTTTGTTAATGTTGAAAACTGTTCTGTGGCAGAGAGGGGTTTAGGCTTGCTTCAGCCTGGCTAATGCTCGGGTCTGATTTATGACATCCTGTTGTCTTGGGCCTCTGTGGAATTTTTGTGCTCCTAATGTTTCAACATGTTTTGACCAAAACTTAGATTGTCTGATTCGCTCTGATATCCTACATACAATTTGCACTTTGCGTAAATGCCCATTTACATCTATTAAATCTCAGTGGGAGGAGGACATAGGAGAAAATATTCCAGAGGAACAGTGGGAAGAGATTCTACGCCGTGTGCACTCTTTATCCTTTTGTGTCAGACATGGTCTGATTCAGTGTTTAATTCTTCACCGCACCCACTGGACCAAAGTTAGACTTTCAAAAATATACCCCGAACCCGAAGTGGATTCCACATGTGAGTGTTGTCATCAGGCCCATGCAATTACGACCGTTTTGGTCCTGTCTATCTTTACAGAGATATTAGTCCAAGATCTTTAAAACATTATCTGAAGTTCTTAAAAATCATATTGAACCTCTGGCGTTCACAACTTTATTTGGTACCCTTCCCACATCTCTTGATATGCCCAAATATAAGTCTGATTTCATAGCCTTTGTTACACTTTTGCCAAGACGTTTAATTTTACTAAACTGAAAATCGCTTGTACCTCCTACTCATTCTTTATGGATTAAAGATATTTTCCATTTCATTAAACTAGAAAAAATCTGGCACACTATGAAGGGATCTTCTGATAATTTCTATAAAATTTGGGGACCCTTCCTAGATTGTGTAGGACATTGAAAGACCCTCAATCACCTAAGTATACATCTCCTCCAGTTGAGTAGCTGCTTCCCTCCCCCAGTATATAGACTAGTGCTCTACTTTAAAGATATTTCGGCTGTGTTTAGAAGGTTTAACATTTTTTTGCATCTGTGATTTTAATTTGTGTAGGTTTTTTTTTTGGATGACCAAGCTTTTTAAGGGGGGGGGGGGGGGGGCCCCCTTTTTTTTTTTTTTTTTTTCAATTTAATTATTTAACTATTTGCCTTACTATCATTATGTTGCTATATTATTCTTATTATTGATATTGTTGTTGTATGTGTGTTTAGTATATATACAGTGGGTACGGAAAGTATTCAGACCCTCTTAAATTTTTCACTCTTTGTTATATTGCAGCCATTTGCTAAAATCATTTAAGTTAATTTTTTTTCCTCATTAATGTACACACAGCACCCCATATTGACAGAAAAAACACAGAATTGTTGACATTTTTGCAGATTTATTAAAAAAGAAAAACTGAAATATCACATGGTCCAAGTATTCAGACCCTTTGCTCAGTATATAGTAGAAGCAACCTTTTGATCTAATACAGCCATGAGTCTTTTTGGGAAAGATGCAACAAGTTTTTTCACACCTGGATTTGGGGATCCTCTGGCCTTCCTCCTTGCAGATCCTCTCCAGTTCTGTCAGGTTGGATTGTAAACGTTGGTGGACAGCCATTTTTAGTCTCTCCATAGATGCTCAATTGGGTTTAAGTCAGGTCTCTGGCTGGGCCATTCAAGAACAGTCACAGAGTTTTGTGAAGCCACTCCTTCGTTATTTTTAAGCTGTGTGCTTAGGGTCATTGTCTTACTGGAAGGTAAACCTTCGGCCCAGTCTAAGGTCCTGAGCTCTCTGGAGAAGGTTTTCGTCCAGGATATCCCTGTTCTTGGCCGCATTCATCTTTCCCTCGATTTCAACCAGTCGTCCTGTCCCTGCAGCTGCAAAACACCCCCACAGCATGATGCTGCCAACCACCATGCTTCACTGTTGGGACTGTATTGGACAGGTGATGAGCCGTGCCTGGTTTTTTTTTTTCCACACATTCCGCTTAGAATTAAGGCCAAAAAGTTCTATCTTGGTCTCATCAGACCAAGATAGAACTTTTTTCACCATCTTGGAGTCTCCATCGCAGGCTTTCATGTGCCTTGCACTGAGGAGAGGCTTCCGTCGGGCCACTCTGCCATAAACCCCGACTGGTGGAGGGCTGCAGTGAAGTGATGGTTGACTTTCTACAACTTTCTCCCATCTCCCGACTAGATCTCTGGAGCTCAGCCACAGTGATCTTTGGTTCTTCTTTACCTCTCTCACCAAGTTTCTTCTCCCCCGATAGCTCAGTTTGGCGGACGGCCAGCTCTAGGAAGGGTTCAACGTCTTCCATTTAAGGATTATGGAGGCCACTGTGCTACTAGGAACCGTAAGTGCAGCAGAATTTTTTTTGTAACCTTGGCTAGATCTGTGCCTTGTCACAATTCTGTCTCTGAGCTCTTCAGCAGTTCCTTTGACCTCATGATTCTCAATTGCTCTGACATGCACTGTGAGCTGTAAGTCTTAGATAGCCAGGTGTGTGGCTTTCCTAATCAAGTTCAATCAGTATAATCAAACACAGCTGACTCAAATGAAGGTGTAGAACCATCAAGGATGATCAGAAGAAATGGACAACACCCGAGTTAAATATATGAGTGTCACAGCAAAGGGTCTGAATAATTAGGACCATGTGATATTTCAGTTTTTTTTCTTTTTTAATAAATCTGCAAATGTCAACAATTCTGGTTTTTCTGTCAATATGGGGTGCTTGTGTGTACATTAATGAGGAAAAAAAATTAACTTAAATGATTTTTGCAAATGGCTGCAATATAACAAAGAGTGAAAAATTTAAGGGTTGTCTGAATACTTTCCGTACCCACTGTCTATATATATATATATATATAATATAGAATTATGATATAATATTAAATATATATTGGTTTTAGGACACTTTGGATGACTTTTTCTGATCCCCTTCAATGTTTAACTACTGTATATATATATTAAGATATATATATTATATATCTATATAGTATTGTAGCGTTCTCAGACAAGGACAAGGCGTTTTTGATGCAAAAGGGGTGTTTATTTGGACTGCTGTCGGCCACAACCAACGCCGTACACACCCCGACTTGAGAGAGAACGTCTCTAGGTTCTTATGTAACGTCTCGTTACGTATGGTAACCCTCGTTCCCTGAAGGAGGGATCGGAGACGTCACGTCGGTGACTGATGAATTGGGATCTCGCTTAGAGGGACAATCTACTTCGAGTGTAAACTAAACGAGCCATTGCACATTGGCATGCGATTATTGCATCCAGCTTCCGCTGATCACAGCGTGAGCATAAAAGGGCAGCAGGCGCAACACATACCAGGTTTTTGCTGAGGAGCCTAGCCGGTGACCCGGCTGCTCAGCGGTTGTACAGGAGCTGTGGCGACGGGACGTTACGTCTCCGTTCCCTCCTTCAGGGAAACGAGGGTTACATGCGTAATCGGTCACTCTCGACATCAAGTCGGAGGACCGACGAATTGGGATCCTACCAAAAGGCCACCGCTACCGCCCCTTCCAGTGTCCTGTGGAAGCCAACTACACCCCTACTTTTTGGCGTAGGCCAGAGCTTGCACAAGAGGACCAGCTACTGCTACTATGGCACTACCCAATGAGTAAGACTTGATAACACTGGGAAAACGTACCCATTCCACTTGGAATAGGAACTTTGCGGAAGCCCTATCCTTCCCGAAGGATGTTTCGGAAGCAATACACATATGGACGTCCCTTAGGTGCATATGGAAGAATGGTGGTGATTGAACCCTCTTGGAATGGCAAAGGTCTGCCGGGGAAACACGGGCTCAAGACTATACCGTGGACTTTACACATATAGGAACCACTCATGCCTCTACATATGGAACCCAGCCCTCTAAAGGTTCTCACAGATTCATCGAGTGAGGGCCTGGCACCAGACATTCCGCCACGTCTGGCTGCAGAGGGGACAAAGGAACTCAACAGGGTCTACTATATGAACTCTCTGGAGTGATTTTTGCAAGCCGACCCGAAACCGGGGCCTATCAGTGCTTCTACCCGTTTGAGGTGAAAACACAGGAGGAAACCGGCTCCACACGAAGACTATAGAATCTAACGAACGTGTTAGGGGTCGCCCANCGAGCAGGAGACAGACGTGCTTGCATCGAGGTTGAGTCCCACACCACGCCAAAATAAGTGGTTCTCTGTAGTGGAGAAAGAACATTCTTCTTGGCGTTTAGTCTTAACCCCAGATCTCTCGTATGGGCGAGGAAGACATCTCGATGCCGAGCCGCCATCTGCTACGATTGAGCTAGTATTAACCAATCGTAGATATAATTGAGTATGCAGATGCCCTGGAGTCGCAACAGAGCCAGAGCAGCATCCACACACTTCGTGAAAGTGAGGGTGAGAGTGCAAGGCCAAAGGGAAGAACCCGATATTGGTACGCTTTCCCCCTTAAAAGCAAACCTCAGGAACTTCCCGGTGGGGTTTTTTTTTGGGGGGGGGGGAGGGAAGGATGAAAACATAGCAATAGCTCTTTGAGGTACTATCGTAAAACAAAACCAGTCCTCGGACTTGGATTGAGATACATTGATGATAGTGAGCATTCTTTGACACCGAAGCAGTTGAGAGGCAAGGTTTCAGAAGAGGAGATCGAAGATCGGACACAACCCCCCCATCCTATCTTCGGAACGATGAAAGTAACGGCTTGTGAGAACCCCGGACGCGTATCGAGAGAGAGGAACAAGTTTTATTGTCCCATTAATCAAGGAGTATCTACGTCTGTTCCATTACCAGACCTGCTCGGGGCCACTTGTGGGGATGACAACGTTGAAACGAGGCGGACGAGAACCTAACTGGATTCTGTAACCTTCTCTACAAAATGCAGGACCCATTTTGAGATATTTGGTAGAAGTTATCACCACACGCTACTAGAAAATATACTAAGGAACCAGCCTCTCGAGGAGGCCTCTGGTGTGTAGACGGAGACAGTTCGGTGACCCGAAGCGGATGACGTCAGGCTAACGAATCCCCAGAACCCTCGACTGATTAGCCTCTCAATTGAGGGGGCGATTTCCGTGCGTACCGTTGCGGGCGGCAGCTGGGAATTTCGCTCGTCTGAGCTCACTGAGCCTTGAAGCACCGAGGTGGCAGGGGTATCGGTGAACCTCCATGAGGGCATTGAGGGAACAACTGACCCGACTGCTGTAGTACCCTCATTTGAGGGGGCGAGCTCTCCCGTGCCGTTGTCGGGCGGCAGCTGGGAATTTTGCTCGCTGGAGCCTACTGGGCCCTGAAGCACCGAGGGTGACAGGGGTAATCAATGAACCTCCGTGAGGGCACTGAAGAGGATTGGGCACCGTATACTGAGGTATTATCCTTTCCTCCCCAGGTGGGGCTCCCCTCAGGGACATGACAATGGTAGGACCATTTAGCCGAGGTCTTCTTAGACAAAATAACGGTCCGCAGATCGGTTTTCGGTCTGGAAGACCCCGACTGAGAGCGTTGCCCCCACCCCGATCTTTCTGCGGAGGGGTGCGGGTTGCAAAGCTCTGTTTTTGAGACTGCCGATATGATTGATGGCTTGGGCTGCTGCCGCTCAGCAGCCCCACCCTGAGCAGGTCAGCCTGGTATGCTTGTAACACCGCCAGGGTGTGCAAACATGCGCCAGCCTGACATACCGCCGTATAAGCTTTCCCAACCAGACTCGAAGTAAGCCTAACGGGCCTGGTGGGAAGCTTCGGGGGCCTTCAGGGACGATGCTGAGGACAGGGAGAGATAGCTCACAAGCGTCTGCTCCACCACTGGCATCGCCCCATATACCTTATCATTAAGCCCCACGATGTTCTTTTGAATAATTAGAGACTGTGGGGCTGTAAATACGGTTTCTCCCACGATCTTGACACCTCCTTTTTTTAGCATGGAGATCGGGGAAAAACGGAAGGCCCCCGTTGTGAAAGCTGTGATCTGGATTTCAGAAAACGCTCGTCTAATTACTTTTAGGATGAAAGTCCTGTTTCTCGGCTGGCCAAACTATATTTTATTTTGGCGACTGCAAGAATCACACCTCATAATTACTTTTAGGATGAGCATCCTGTTTCTCGGCTGGCGCTCTCATCAAATACGCCCAGCGCTGAGCATGAGCGGAAACAGAGCAGACGAGAGGGGAATGCAGTGTTGATGAAAATCAGCTCCTCGAAAGCTGACCGTGGATGCTCCGCTCCTAAACAAACAACACAAAGATCGTGTGTATCCCCTGCTGCCTGATAGTGTGGGCAGGGAGGCACACAACGTCTGTAATGCCGTTTGCTCACCATAGATATTAGTTTCGATTTTGATATATTCTTTTGAATGCTTGTGGACTGACAGACAACAGTAAATAGACTAACACATACACAGAGCGCTACTGAAGAACAGAAACTGGTTTGCGCTCTGCCGGATGCGCTTTCATACTTCCTGGTTGCTCATGTCACCCCACTCGTGACGTCTCACTACTCCATTGGACTGATTTCACACATGCTTCAGAACGCGGTCACGCAGGGGCGTTCCCAAAGCGATCTCGACACAACTCGAGTTCCTGAAGGGGAACCCGCACTTGTACCCAAACCCCTTCTCTGCAGTTTCCCTTTACACACACCCAGGTGGTGGAGCAATATTTCTTATACACTTGAACATCCACTAACAGTTCAAACGCAAAAAGGATAAAGTGACACAGAACATTAAACACATTGTTTTCCACAAACAAAACATTCTGAACACGGTTACAATATATAGTATATATATATATATATATATATATATATATTTATATATATATTACTGTATATTAGGGTTATATATCACGAAACATCGTGATGGACGATGACATCGGGGGGCGGGGGTGTGCCCGATACTGAGCCACTAAAAGGTTAGCCGCTTGCTAGCGGTAGCCTGTTGCATTACAGTACATGAAAGTTCACTTAACAAATACCCAGAGTAAGGAGAGATGTCTGATAGAACAATGGCGAATGATTTGCAGATCCTCATACCACTGACAAACATATAATCTTGTAAAATATGTAGCAAATACTGCCGCTCCATAGTAAGAGTCCTTTGTTATAGCGAATCTAAAAAGTGAAAGTGAAAGTAAATGAGAGCGTGCAATCTAAAGCGGTTTCAATAGCGGCTCCCTGATGCCCGCAATTTATTTACAATCGCTTATACTTACCCAACGATATAATTGCGAGAAAAAGTATTGACATTTTTTCTTTTATCTCCATCCTCATAGGCTATTTATTCTCTTTAGGGTTTCCATAGTAGGCTACCCTTCATCTTCGAACACGGAATGGGATGCTGCGGTTGCGGAGAGGGGCGGGGGGGGAAGGAATGCCGGATGTCAGCTTAACATCGTGATGTCTGTCAGCCATCGGCGATAGATCGACCCAACCTTAATATATATGTAGCAAGTGGCCCCGTTGCCGAGACTACGCCACCCCGAAATACCGGGGAAAATAACCCAAATAAGGACATGCAAATACATTCCACATGAAAAGAGCAAGAGGCGTGAATCTCCGTATGAACAATCTTTTATTAAAGCTAAAAGAATGGGCTAATATTAATTTAAAATTCACAGCTGGCACACACCAATGTCATAGGTTCAAAAGAAGACAACAGAAAACATCCAAATAATAATGCTGTAGAAAGCAGAGTCTTCCTATAGAAGAAGCGGGTGAATATAACAGCACCAGGTATGCAAAAGAGAAAAAAATCACACCCACAAGATTCACTGCAAATAGCAACACAGCAATAGTGACACACACGAAAATGACCACCCCGAGTGAAATAATATCCGTGTTGCTGTCAAAACCTGACCCGCTCCCGGAAGCACTCCACTCCTACAAGCAAAAGAAAAGAGAACATCACATTAAAAATAAACCACAAATTGAATGTCCATATTCACAACAAAAGAAAACAATCAACTTTTGAAAAATAATTCACAAAGTAAGATAAACCAATTTCAAATCACTCAAAACAATGCCAAACAGAAAACAATGTAGCGAATTTAGCTCACAACAGGAAATATGAATAATTAACCATAACTAGTTATAATTAACTATTCATATTTTAGATCCGCTGTAGATATTTAGCTGACCACTCAGGGTCAACTGTCTTGTCAATTCTAAGAACGTTAATTTCCTGGTTAAGGGAAATAACTTTCTTAATGTACAATTCTATAAGCTTGTAACGTAAATCTGCATGATTAGTGACTCCGGTTTTTTACCTACCTGTTAATACGATGGTGTAATGCTCATGACAACAGACTTAAGAATCATACAACAACCTCTTTAAAGGCTCCTCTTTAAAAGGTGACCGTGACAACAGCTGGTGCTACGACCTGGGCTACGTTACACTGCGAGGCCACAATCAATGGGGGCCGTGAAGGCACACCGCACTGAAACACAAAAACTCATATTAAGCTGAACACAATTTCCCCCAGCTTCCCGTACGTCATTACTTACCTGAGAGCAATCAACGCACGCACCCAGTATATCTCAGCAGCCTAACATCACACATGGAAGGCCATAACAGGAGGGAAGGGGCGGGCTTTCAACCATGACGCATTCTAAGAGGCAGAACCAACCAACTTATATACCCTAACCGGGCAGTCGCTCATTGGCCACCTAATTAATGATGGTGACGTTTTGACAACCTCACTACATATATATATATATATATATATTGAGTGTGTGTGTGTGTGTGTGCTTGGTTGTTGAGTTTTTGATTTATGGTTGTTGTTTTGTTGTATATCATAGGTACTTCTAATCATCATTTATGTTCTCTTCTCTTTTTATTCTTAAGTTATGGGAAATGCTTTCTAAGCTATTTTTCTCGCTTCAGTATTCACTTTGTTCTGTTGCTATTTGTCAAATGGACCATTTTATTAACTAGAGTTATGCATGGTGGTCATATAAGTATATGTATATGTTTTGCAATTGTATGCTGTATTTTGTTTATATGGAAAAATGTAAATAAAGTGAGGAGGGGAAACAGTTTGCTACAAAAGTACATACACAATAACAACAAATGTTTTTAAATAATGCATTGAAATGTATTCATATTACACAAAAATAGCTGAATGAAAATAATTACAATTTTGGATTTTTGAAATTGTTCTGACTCGTAATTCAATGGTTGAATTATTCAGGAAATAATTTACAGCACAAAACTATGCATCCTTTATTTAATGTAGCAGCTTGTTCATGATTTTTGAGGTTGAGGGCATCAAAAGTCAGAATTGGTTAGTCTATTTATTTTTGCTATATTAACTCTGTACAATTATATTGATATTTTATTCATTATATTCACAAATGTTTTCCCCTTCTGTCTGACCCATCAGTTAAGAACAACTGGCCTACATCATAGCCTTTATAGAAACATCACACACCTCTCCGCTGCCCTTTGCATCTTTCCATTCAGAGTTTGGAAACTGTAATTACAGACATGTATTTCATCAAACATCACCACAAAGAGTGTGATACTCCAGAGTGAGATTGTGCATTCTGTGATTTGTGTGGCATTCCCGTCTGCGAGCGTCTGAATGAGACAGGCAAAAACAAAGCCGCCTAAATCCCATTTGGTTTGGAGGCAGCACATATGGAAACGAACCAACTCTGCTGCTAATACAGCTAATAGGATGTTCCACTCTAAATAGGAGCTCATTGTAATACCAGCATTTTCATTCAGGCTAGAAATTGTAGTTTTAAATTACAGTTTAATGCTTCAGATTTTTATTTATAAAAAAGGCATCACAGCAACACAAAAATTACCAGTGCTGCTGAACAGTTTCCCTGCTTCCTATTGTTAGCCAATTACTGTGCAATCTCTTTCTTCTGACTGAATAGCTCACTGTTAGCAAATAATGAAAAGGCAATTATGGCAAAGCTGTGTTCACATTACGCTCTTCATTTTGCGTGCTGGCATAATTATTGTCAATCCTAGAGGCTTACTGTTGCATGCAAGAGGCAGCAGGGAAGAAAATGAACTGGGCTGGTGCATGGAGAATTAGAAATGTCACAGTTACCTTTTATATCAAGTGCTACTAGACCTCTGCGCATAAACATATGGACCCTTAGTGCACGATCACATCACACACACTCACATCAGAAAGAGAGAGTAAGAGGCTGAAGAAAATGTGTGTGTGTGTGCTTTTTTTTATACGTTACGTACATGCACATACACATATGTATTGACATTTATGTGCATATTTTGAGTTTTCTTAGAAGTGTCCATGCATGTGGACATGATATGTTTTACATTACATGTATAAAATAAAAGAAATGTGGAAGTAGAGTCGTATGTGTGCACATGTACATACTGTACATGCATATTTCTGTCTCCAGTAAAACATATGGACAACTTTCATCCATATGGAGTGTAAAAAGGAGACGTTTAAAAAAAAAATTAATTGAATGGTTCATTACTCCCTTCCCCCCCCCCTTCCCTTTTTCCCTTATGGAACAAAACGGTTCTTTGTGAAACCAATTTGGTCATTCCGATACTATTATTTAAAAAAAAAATATTATAATAATGTCATCATTCACTCACCCTCATGTTATCCGAAACAAATTTCGTTCTTCTGTGGAACATAAAAGAAGATATTGTGGAGAATATTTCAGATGTTTGTTGATGCTGTTGTTGTTGTTGTTTTCTCTCCACACAATGAAAGTCAATGTTGTTTTGCATCCCAACATTCTTCAAAATATCTACTTTTGCGTTCCTCAGAAGAAAGTCATACAGGTTTGGAACAACATGAGTAAATTATGATTTTCATTTTAGGGTGAATTACCTCTTGAGACTCTTCAGTAAGTTACAAGAGACACACAGGAGGCATCAGCGTGTCTTTGAAGGTTTTGGGGTTGGATATCTTTTGTCAATACTCCTGCATGCATCTTTGACAAATCAAAGTGAATAAACAATGTTGTGATTCGGCTCCTTGTGAGAAAAAAGGCAGGAGCGCTAACACAATTCAAACAGGAAAAAAAACTTCTCAAGGTCAGACTTTAAACACTTAAACGACACCATTGCAAGCATGCTCCAAATTCAACTTGACATCCTCCTACCTGCCAAGCACGATTAGAAAATATTTTTGAAAGTTTCCTTTTCCTTTTTCTTTCTTTTTTCTTTTTTGTACGAGCCTTGCTGTGCTTTTTGTTTAACAAGGTTCTTTAAAGACTGTGCGAGGGAAAAGTGTATTTCTTAAGAGAAGCAGGATGCGCTCTCTCTTTCTCGCTCACACACACACACACACACACACACAAACTGCCAATTCCAGCCCTCAAATGCGTACAGAAGGCTGTCAGAGTCATACTAACATTGCTCACATAATAGCATCGTCTGGGAGTCTCGACACCAAAGCCGCGCAGGAAACATCACACTGGCTCCTGATAAAAAGAGCTCTTTTAACTTTCAAAACTCCTTAAGTTCTGAAAGCGCAGTGCTGGTTTAAGATGTCTCTCTGTGAGCGAGTGAGTGAGTGAGAGAGAGAAAGACAGACAAAGAGAAGAGAGAAGAGAGAGAGGAAAGAAGAAAAACATAATGACAAAACAAGGCAATCATTACGGTCTACTTGTGTGTCACTCTTCCAAACAAGCCTGCAGATGTGTTTGACGTCAGACGACTGCCTGGAATTGTACTTTGTTTTGAAGCCTCGTGGCTGTGAGGTGAACTTTCCCAGCTAGTAATCAAAAGCAAAGATGCTAATTTACCTCTCTGCTTGATACAGCCTGTTTGTGAGCTCCCAAAGCAACATTTTTTGATTTTGTCACAAAGACACACAGTGAGCGAGACAGTCAGGGCTTCAATCACAGACAATTTGAGCATGTTACTTTTTCTTTATCTTTTGCCCCTTTACGTTAGTCTTTTTAGCATTCATGACATGACACACAGACAGAAACAACAGGGTACACACTGCTCCCGAATCAAAGCTTCCTTGTGAAAAGGGTAACTGATGGAGGTGAAGGGACAACTACTACAGTAACATATTGTGATATTCTTTTGTCATAACTAGTGCAATTTGGCAGATTTTTGGAAAGATAAACACCTATTTTTTGGTTCATTTCAAGGCTTTAAACATTTTATTTTATTATTTTTTTGACAAAATGCATTACTTCAAAAAGTTTAAAAGAAAATCGATTTCTCACTTCCTCAAGGCAAACGGCTGCACAGAAATGCACAGTCTAGTCTGTATTCAAATTGAGCATCAATGCCCATCTGCATTCAAATTAATCAATGTGAATTTACATTCATTTACATTACAACAGGTGGAATGTATGTCCACTTTTTAAAATAAAACCCACACTTATAAATGACAAACAAATAAATAAATAAATGAGAAGATGAGAAGACAACCTCAACCTCACTGAACCTTAGCATCAGTAACACTATTATCTAAATAGGAACAGCTTTTATCGTTAACAGTCTATAAAACTATAAAACAGTCAAACTATGTATAAGCAGGTGCTCTGTATTGCCTTTTACCATAATGCATGAATCTACTTAAAATCAGCTGATAAGAAGAGATAGACATATCAAGATAACAATGTATCTGTTTTTTATTATTGTAGTGCTGAGTGTAATGAGAAAGATGTGGATGCACTCTGTGTGATTTCATCACTGTAAAGATAACTCTTAAGTCTGATGTATATGCTTAGATTTATTTACACAGACATGATGTTTACATTTCAAAGATGTATGTCTTAGTCAAGAACATGGGGAAAACTGGTTTCAAAATTATAAATAAACATCTCCAGTGTTTCTGCATTTCTGCAATATTACTGTAAACTCCACAACAGGGGCATAGTAATCGGTTCAATTCCCATTAAACTATATTTATAATAGAATGTGTTTATATTACAGATTTTTTTTTCAGAGGTTAGATTCTGTTCTATTTCTATCATTAGTTCAGACAGGAAACACGCAGGTCTACTTTCATCTGGAAAAGACAGGATTTTCCACCCACGCTTTCCTATCTGTCCATCCTCAGCTACGCCTGAGTAGCTGCCAGCTTTTTCTGAGTAATATCATTACATAGTGCCAGCACTGTATTTCAAATGGTTTGGTAGAGAGGCAGAGAGCTGATGGTTTGGGTCGGAGGGAGGGTGAAGCCAAGCCAAAGACAACACAGCACAGTCCTACAGCAGCAGGACATTTCCTCCCACAGACCTCTGATCTGAGATCAAGTCTAATCACACCTTTAAACACGATACAGAGCTGCTCAACGGCATCCATGCATTAACCACCAGGGGGGATAGAAAGGCAAACATACATGAATCTAATGGTCGGAGAGAATAAGGATGTGTTTGTGTGTGTGCGCACACAAATGCGTCGAAAGCAGGGTGCTCTTTACAATATATATCCTGGACTGGTAATTAAGTGTACAATCTAACATACTGTAAACAGAAACGCACACACATTAACCCACCACAAGCATACAAATACACAGCCACAGATCCACATGTAAACAGAAAGAAGACTAGACAGATTGTAAGAGCAGGAGGGGGTGACGTTCTGTAGTGAAGAGCTGCTCACTAATTGGTTTGGGTTAATTGGTATTTTTACTGTAATTTTTTTTTCCCCCCCCACAAAACAGGGGGAGAGGGACACTGTGCTTAAACATTAAACAGACATCACACACACACACACACACACACACACACACACACGCCTTCTAAAACAGCTAAAGGTAAAGTTGACCTTTTAGATCTATTGGTTAGAAAAAAAACTACAAGTGCTATATAAAAAAACATTAATAAATAAATAATGATGATAATAATAATAATTATTATTACTATCATTGTTATTATTATTACTGGAATGGACAGGGGAAAAGGAAATAATCAGGAAATAAATAAATCCCACAACAACAAAGGCATAGAGACAGAGATCCCGCTCAGATTTGGCTTTCATAGTTAACTCATCTGACCGTAGTCATCCTCATTTTCATCCTTGTAAATCTTTTAAGTCAGTTTTCCAAGAAAAGCACAGATCTCCATTCTAAAAATACAACACAGGGACCGTGGAGTGTTAGCAGCATCTCTGTGATGTTAAGAAATGTTAAGTTGAGTTTCAACACTGTGGGACACAGTGGAAGTGCCACCTGTTCTCCAGACATGACGGATTTGTTGACTGTTTAAAAAAAAGGGTGTGGAAAGAATGAAAGGGTTTATTGTCTTCCTATGGCACAGCTTCAGAAGACCGGGTATATTTTTAGCTTCTAATGTAGAGCAGCCCGGACTCATCTAAAAATCCCCACCACTGAGTTACCAGATGTCTCCTAAAGGACCTGCCCTGAAGGGGTCCGCATGATGTCGTCCTACCAGGTATCAACAGGTGACTGGTGACAAAATCAACTTGCTCAGGGGTTAAATAAGGGGAACACAGTTAATTAGACACATACAAATAAAAATTGAAATGTAAATAGCGATATGAGGAAAATGTACATCTAGTGAAAGTGACTTACAATAAAATGCACAAATCAGCTATTCTTTTAGTGTTTATCGCTCTTCAGTGTGGGTCCAGACTAGCCCTTCATGGTTCTAACAAAGCACATGTTTAATGCATTATTAATTGATAGGGGCGTTTATATTCATGAGTGTGCAGTCCTGCCATCATTGTAAAATGTGTCAGCTCTCAAGGAGGTCTGCTTTGAGCCTGCTCAGCTTGTCAAGTCAAGTCAAGTCACCTTTATTTATATAGCGCTTTTAACAATACAGATTGTGACAAAGCAACTGAACAGCATTAATTAGGAAAATAGTGTGTCAATAATGCAAAGTAAACACTCATTTTTCAGTTAAAGAAAGTTCATCATTGAATTCATCATCCAGCTCAGTTCAGTTTAAATACTATCTTTGCAATCATGTCAACGATAACGCTGGAAATGAAGTGTCCCCAACTAAGCAAGCCAGAGGCGACAGCGGCAAGGAACCAAAACTCCATCGGTGACAGAATGGAGAAAAAACCTTGGGAGAAACCAGGCTCAGTCGGGGGCCAGTTCTCCTCTGAACAGACGAACCAGCAGTACGGAAAAATCAATATAAGCCGTAATAAAACAGACGATGAACACTAACAGCAATTATTATATGATGCAATCAAACTTATAGCAAAATGTGGTAGCTTGTGTGTGTGTTTGTGCATGCAAGTGTTTTGATGTGTAAGTCATTACGCTTTCACTAGCCCTTGGTTTGGCTGTGTGAAAAATCGTTAGAAAGGGCAGTCTGGATTGCGACGCCATTTATGTTGCAATCATATCTGAGCAATGAGACACAGGAGGGAGGCTAGCTGTGTGTGCTATTTATTCACTGTTTCCCTCACTCTCTGTTCCCAAGAGCCTTCAAACAAACAGCACACACACACACACACACGTACATACTTTGGTAGTCCAATACAAAACATCCCAATATAGATATGCCCATTAGTGGTCCATGTCTATGTGAGAATGGCTCTGAAACAGAAATAGAAAACATCATTACAGACTACTGCAGGAGTGCTGAAACACAAGAGTAGCATGACAATCCCCATAAAAAAAGAAAAAAAATGTATATGTCCATTAAACGTAATATATTTACAAATAATTTAGCAATATCAAATAAAATGATAGCATATTAAATAAAAATGTTTGGTTACTAAAAAAATATGAAATTATTTTAGAAAAACAAATAAAAAAACTGGAACACTAAAAAGCAGTCATAATAAGTAAATATATAATAAATAAATAGGTTTCTCATTTTCTCCCCATTCTGTCATATCAGGAAATAAATGACACATAAAACATACACACACACACACAAACTAAGAGTGTAACTGAAAGGGTGTCAGTCTCTTTCTCTCTAGTTAGGGATCTGCTCTGTAGGAATCCAAGTCAAAAGTATGAATTTGCCACCGCCACAGATGGCAACAACACACACACACACACACACACACCACACACAAACACACACACACACACTACACACACAAACACACATGTCTGGTTTGCTATCCTTGTGGGAACTCTCCATAGGATAATGGTTTTTATACTGTCCAGACCGTATATTCTATTGCCCTACACCAACCCTACACCTAAACCTACCCCTTACAGAAAACTTTGTGCATTTTTAGATTTTCAAAAAACTTTTTCTGTGTGATTTATTAGCTTGTTTACCCATGGGGACCTCAATTTATGTCCCCACCATGACACGAGTCCCCATGAGTCTGTGTGTATTCAGGTTTAAGTCCCCACCAGAATAGAAAAAACAGGTACACACACACAAACACACACACACAAACACACACACAACTTACACACCAGGACCACTGGGTCCAAACATAACTCACAAACACTCTCAGAGGTCTTTAGATCCCTCTCAGAGGTCATAAACCACATTCTCTCTCACACACACAGAGGTATGTGGGGGTCCTAGTTTGAGGTCAGGTGATGGAGCTCTTAGGGTGATATACTGACACCCAGTCTCTCTAACTGGGGTAATGAGTCACAGAGTCCAAAACAGAGCCCAACTTGTTACTTTTTTCATTTTGACAAGAAAAATTGCTCTCAGACATCAGGTGATATTTATGAGTATCAGCAGTCAGAGAGAGGTTATGGACACATCACACAAACGCTGCCCTTTGACGCTGCGTAAGCAGAGTGCAAAAGCCACTGTATGAAGTGCACATCATCACTGGGCATGCAAAACGACCTCTACCTGAATATTTCTAGAAAGAAGCACTGGAAGGAAACAGATATTCAGGATAAGACATACAAAATATTTATTCTATTCCTGTTTAGATGAGGCGGAGGTAATAAAATAAATAAAATAAAATACGATAAACTATTTAAAAAAAAAATAATAAATAAAATGGGTTATATTACACACATTTAAATAATAATAATAATAATATATTTGTTGTTGCTGTGATTTAAAATAGTAAATATTTTTTAAAAATTAAATTTAATGTAATTACAAATACTAATAATAATAATATAGAATAAAAATGCCCCGGTCTGGGACTCAGTGTGTGCGTCTGCGGTTGAGAAAGAAACAGAAACAGAAAGAGAGAGACAATGAATCCATGTAACCACTAAAATGCATACTAATAGAAAATCACTATGTGTTTACATGCAGACATCTAGAGGAAATAAATCACATGCATCTGCCACCAGCCATAGTGATAAATATAATGATTATAATGTTAATTATTGATTGAAGGATTGAAAATGTTATGATATGTTCTATAAAGACTGCTTTACTTGCATTTATTAATGTAAAATTTATGTATTTAAAGTCTAACATACTAAGCTGATATTCTAAAATTATATTTACATAATTTCAACGGTAATTAAAAAAAAAAAAAAGAAGAAAGAAATCTGTAAATAGAAGCACATGAATTCAGTGGCTTCATGACAAATCTAAGCAATAAGCATTTCAGGGTCACTCCAGTAATTGTACAGAGAGCTATGTAAAACCTATCATCCATGCATACATATTTCATGAATGTCTCCCCAAAAAAACATGTTAAAATGGTGAGAGTGTGTCAGGGAAAAGAGCCCAAACATCCAAAACCATACACAAGAATGTGGACAGTATAGGTCACACACAGGGAGACGTGGGTCACGCTCAAATTGTCCATCAGTCAGACAGGCAGAACTGATTTAGATGCTAAATAATGGTTTAGATATTCAAAAATTCCATATATATGCGAAAGGCTCCAGTGCACACGAGGCGGACCCATCAAAGAGCCCCTCGCCAGCACTAACACTCCAAAAACGGGCCCTGAAGAGCCTCTTTGTGTGTCTTACATTTTCTCAAATCCACAGCCAAATGTGATCTGCTATTAAGTGAACAAATAACATTTGCATTCATTTATTTATATGTATATTATTAAGTGACACTCTTAACAAAAAAGGAAAAGTAAAGTAAATAAATCACATTGATGCAAACTACCAGGACAAATATTTGAGAGTATGTTCTGCTGCACTGAAAACCAAGAATAAAACAGAGAAACAACAAAATAAACTAATCAAGAGGTGTTTTTGAAGATGAACAAGTCAAATTGCAAGGTTAAATACATGAGGGCCGTAATTCCCAAAATAATACAAATCTGTGTCTGTAGTGCATTACAAAATGCAACAGCAATGCAAACAGATCCCTTTTCCGAGAATATTGATTTATATCAACATACAACTGTGGCTTCACTCAAAAAAATACATAAATAGATTATAATGAAAAGATTATTTTATAGAACAAAATCAAAAGGACAGGAAGTCCATGTTTTGACCAAAGGCAGAGAGAGAGAGAATCTGCACATGGACTTTTTAAATCAAACCCATGTCCTCACATGGTCCTCCACTGCAGGTCTGCACACGCCGGATAAAAAGAAGCAGATGATATGTGTCACACCCTGCAAGCACAAATCAACTTTTTGGGTGGGCAGGTAAGGGGTTTTTAGAATGGCTGACTTGTTCCTGAATGTATTAAATATAATGTCAAACACAAAGTATCTGAAGCTTTTGAAGCCTTATATGTGCATGTAATGATAAGGTACTTCAAATAAACCTTCAGCAAATAAAAACTAAACTAATTCATAAATCTAGTTCAATATTTTATTTATTTGCTGAAACTTTAGCCAGTATAAAAAAATATCAATAAACAACAACAACCGTAATAATAAATACAAAAAATAAAAATAAATGGAATAAAATAAGTTTCTATCAAGTAGAAAAGACTATAGTCTCTGTCAGTCTTTTATTTATATTTAGATCGCACATCTGGAGCCTTACTAATCTTCAAAGATTTTCCAGAGAACAGAAATCTTCAGATAATCTGGTTTGTGATATTGGAAAAGCAAGGTGAATCAAACTATATGTAGAGTAGTGTGACAGAACTGATTGAGTGAGCGGTAATGTTGACGGACAACCAAAATCTTGTGATCTGACCCCAAAGACAAAGGTTTAATAATAAATATAGCAGTGTCTGGATTAAAAAGACACCACCTTGCATTTTTAATGTAAATGTGTGTCTGTGCATGCTGTTAAATATGAATGATCCCTGTCTCACCTCGGGGTGAATGTGCGAGGAATGAGGAGCGATAGTCTGCGCTTGTGTGTGTGCGTTAGAACTAAGCAGTTTCAATTGACCATAATTTAGTAAGAGGCTCTCCAAAGTTCATGTGCAAGGAATGTCTTGGCTAAATCAGAAGGGTCCTAACTGAAAGCACCCTAAACTTCTGCCACTTTAAAGTTTCCCACTTTAAAGAAACCCCTCAACTCTGATCCTAACGGGCTATTAGAAGGGCCAGAGGGATTTTAAATCACCCCGTGAGAGACAGAAAGAGAGAAAGATAGTATACTGTTCCTCTGCTTTATTTACACCCTGTTGCAGCCACTGGTTAGCAGGTACTGATGGTGTGTGTGTTTGTGAGTAGGGCACTGGAGCAGGGCTGAAAGGGTAATGCTAGGGCTATCACATTAACCTGACTGGAGCTCCTCTAATAGGCACCGTGGCTTAAATTGATATATCAATTTACTCCCCTCCTGCAGGACTTCAAAGGCCTGCAGTCTTGTTCCCTTAGCCTTTACCCGCCCCACATCAATCTGCCTGTCTACACTGCATGAGCCTCTCACAACCAACAACACACAGCACAGCACAGACAATCACATGACCTGCTACAACAGGAACAGTTCAAACTGGCCAATCAGAAAACATCCAGGAAGTAGAATAGCTGCATATTAGATCTCCGATTGGTTAAATCACTAGAAATCTATTGATGGAATCTGATAAATATTAGATTTTTTTTTCTTTTAGAATTGTACCTGTATATAATGTTAAAATGTCCTCTAGGAAAATGCTATTGTATTTTTTTGTGCACAAAACAATAGCAACAAGACAAATACTGAAACAATATTACAGTAATATTAATAGTGAAGACCTCTGATGGCATTTCTTACAACAGTCATAGACATTTATGTCTGTACACTGTAAAAAAAATGACAAATACATATTTTTCCAGTTTATGAGACTTTTTAAATCACATACAGTATGTGACCCTGGAGCACAAAACCAGTCTTAAGTCGCTGGAGTATATTTGTAGCAATAGCCAAAAATACATTGTATGGATCAAAACTATTGATTTTTCTTTTATGCCAAAAATCATCAGGATATTAACTAGTTAGGCTATGCGGACCCGGATACGGGTCCAAAGTCCCGTAAAAAATGTGTATGCTTCATTTGCATAGCCTTCCTTATATGGTATCAGCCCATATATGGGTTCATTTGAAAGCTTGGAGTGTCTTCTTTACAAAGAATACCATTTTGGTTTTTATATTCATAAAGCAGTAAAATTAAGCTTAGAAATGTATTCGTCCCACACACGATTTTCCGCCTAGCCATTGCGAACTTTTTTTACGAAGAATGTGCATTTGATATATTTTTTACAATAAAGTCAAGTCATATATCACAAGAAAGCTCTCATTATCAGGAATTTCACGATGTAGATTATTTTATTGTGTGACAACCATAGATCGAATTATCTTCAATTGAATACGGAACTTTTTATTGTGTAACATTTCTACTCATAGCACTGCTTCAGTTAGCCGCAAACAGCCACAAATATATATAAACTCTATATTACCTTTTAGATTAGGATCTCTTCTTTCAAACAAGACCATTTTCAGGTTTCTGCATGCTTCCATCGGTGAGATATTCGCGTTCTGCCCAGGTAACGGAATCCAGAGCGTCTGGGGATAATGCGCTCTCCATATCATGCCAGCGCGCATTCAGCCCTTCTGATGTTATAAAGATCTACGGCCAGTTCTGGGCTCCAATTGGTCAGATTACACATCACTCAGATCGGCCATTACAGACTCTGAACTCTGACACCGCCGCGTCAGCACAGTGTGCAGAGAAAGGAGGGGTCGCCTTCCGCTCGCTCAGCCAGTGCACTCTGGAGAATGTAGTTCAAAACGCGAGAATGGAGGCTTTTGACCACACGGAAGAGTTGCAGCGAACGCGTCTCGGATCCTTTCAGTCTATGATGATCATATTACAAGTTATATACGATGAAGAACGGTCAGCGCGCCGTGGTGAGCCTTGGAGAGCAGTGGACGCGCGTCTGGGGAGACTTTAGCTGTGAGTTTGAGCGTGTTTCCCTTTGTTATGAAACGTGTTGGCTATACTAGCACGCTGATACACTGTTTGCTGACAGAAAAGGAGAGTACATTATGCATTTCAGTAAGTATACAGTAAATATACAGTAAATATAGATGGATGATTACAGTGCGGTGTAGATGAGCTAACATATGTGTGTTTGACGAGGCTGTAGCTAGCGGCTAGCGGCTGAGGATTAGCCCAGCTCTGGACCACGGAGGCAAGCACAGCTGGATGCAGGATGAGAGAGAGATGCTGTGCTCAACTGATGCTGAGGTCAGAGATGCTGTGATCACTATCCCAATACAGAATGCATATAAATGGAATGATATAAAGCTGGAGGATATGGGTTGTAGTGTAGTATATGAGTGTAGAAATCACAATATGACAAGTTTGGTCCAATTCGCTTGTGCCATTTTGTATATTACTACTTAGAAAAACATAAAAATGAAACATAATTCAATCAATAATCAATTAAAGTGATTATGGCACAGAGTACAATAGGATTGTGGGGTTAATGTGTTTTATAAAGCCTGTTTTTGCAAGAGAAACTCACCATGACACATTTCGATGCAAATTTGGACATTTTAGATCGCTTCACAAATACTGTTCTAACTCCTGTTTAGAAGCTGTTATTTGAAAGAATCTTTTTTTCTGGTACGTATTGGCATCTAGTGGCATCAAACAAAGTAAATCGCATAGAGCTGGACCTAATAGAACCTGAATAACAGACTTTCAAAAAAAAAAAACTGAAATAAAATCAAAAAGTGCCTATGTTTTTTTTGTGTTTATAGTAATAGTTGAAAAGTATATAATGTTATTTATAAAGAATTCCACTCATATTTTGTAGTTCAAAGGGTTTTATTTACAATGAAAATAGGTAAACAAGGAATAGTTAGAAGAACTTAAAAAATCTGAATGCATCAGATTGCACTGAATTTTTAAGTTTTCCCATTTTTGTAGATGAAACAAGAGAAAGCAAGTTGCAGAAAGTGTTGTCATGGACGAAGATGAATATATCAGACCACTGGATGGCACGACTGACGAATCAGGATCGGGTATTCCAGAAAATCGTGTATTAAGTACACATACTGAATTGTAATTATCTGCATAAGCACATTAACCATTAGATTCTGCCAAGCTCATGTGCCTTTATTCAAGACCCGTAAACAGGAACTAAAAGGCTGTGCATTTGTTTTGACATGCACCTGTGAGCTGTACTTGTGTTAGCAAGACATTTACAACAGCTGAGATGGAAGCAGATCTTCACAGTTAGCTCCAGACTCTGTTCTTTTACACGGAATCAAACAACTCGTCTTCCCAGCACGAGCCCTAGAGGGCCATGATGTCATATCCAGTGTAACACCTTGCGGATGACTGACACATGTTTCCCATGGAGAGACAGACACGCAAATGCACACACGTCCGCACACAAATTGAAAGAGTCTTTGTTTTGTCTGACATCTCCCAACTTATGCTAACCTGTTTTGTCAAAACAATTCCCACAGAAATTAGATGACACAGATTCAGGAAGATAAGAGCCTAAATCTGCCAGAACCAAACCAACAGTGACAAACAACACCTGCTTGCAGTTTTCACACAATGCTTTTAGTACGCATATCGATTTACATAACGAAACACTGTCAACTGAGTGACTGATTTGGACAAAAAAAATAATTACCAATGATCTGTCTTTTCTTAATTGAGCAGTGATGCGAATAAAGTGCTGACATGAGCCACTGTTTACTACACACGTATATACAAATGCTTACATTTTCCAAGGATCTTTGAGATTAAATCTAAAAAAAGAGAGATCATACAATTTTTAATATGCTAGACTTACTAAGAAAGAGTGCTCCAACAGGGTGAAAATGATATTTGAAATGTTAGGTTGGATAAAGAGGAGAAAGGAGTGTGTTGTCAGGTGAGGTTCTCTCTCAAACCTACCTGATCAGAGAGTTTAGACAGAGGGGGAAAAAAATACAGCAAATATTCCAGGAAGAAAGGGAAGCACTGAAGAGGTTGAAAGAGATTGAGAGAGTTGAGAGGATGTGGAAAGAGAAGAGAGGGTCACAAAGTAGACGGGAGTCATGAATACAGAGCAGGCAAGATGTGAGAGAATTTTACAGCAGCTATTGTCTGTCACTCATCCTGTAGATGTGTGATCACAATTTCTCGCCATCAGGTGTTTCACTTTCACCTGAAGTAACTACCCAACACAAATATGCTTTTTACCCATCTGCTTCTCTCACTTGGTCTTGGAGCGACACATACACACACATACACAGTCGGTGTCTTTTTAACACACAGACAGCAGATACACATCCCCATCACCCCCGCAGTCCTCGCTGCCAGGCCGTGCCCTTGCCAAACGATAACAAGTTCACACTACAATCAAATGATTCCTTTCCTTATTTGTTGTTTGAAAGAGCTGCTTCTGATCGTGTTTAAGTGTATCTTTAATTTCTTTATGCATGTGTTATTTGTTCAATGTTGGTGACCTCTGCATTCAAGTTCTTAAAATGCATGTATGTGTGAGACAGATGCAAAATAACCATCCCACTGTTCGATCAGTGTGAGAAGGTCAAAAGTTAACAAACACACAACCACACACACATCCATGCAAACACACTCATAGTCCAGAACAAAATTAGCTAAGTGCTAAAACAGCTGTGCTTGGTCATTTATTCAGCAAACACACACACAAAATAACCTCACTTTACTGTAAACGATCAAGACCACCCAAGCCAGCCACAGGTTTACAACAGATTTAGACCAGATGAGGAACGATAAACTCATTTGACTGCTTCTTTCTCTATTCTGTATGGCAAGATGGATTAAATAATATATATATACATTACTAAACATATATTACTAAACTAAATCTGTTTTATTTCCATGTCCTTAAACATGTTTTCTGTAGACTAAGTAGACTAAGCCATTCAAACAAGATGTATTCTTTCGTTATATCTACTCTGTTTTTTTGTAATAGCTGGTCTCTGTCAAGAAGAAAAATATTGTATTTTATATAGATTTTTTGAAAATTAATAATTAAAAAATTCTTTTTTATATTAAGAAACAAAATTGTGGTAAAACATCTACAGTATATACTACATTAGCAATATATTTTAATAAGTTTAAAACAATATATATATATATAATGAATATAATTAATTCAGTTATAATTTACAACTATTGTTAAAAGAGACAGGTGCTATTTGGATTCAAATGATACATCAACAATGCAGCAACTATCAGCAGGACTAAACAAAACACAGCAACATGACATACTCGTAATGAAAACACAAGTAAAGGCAGCATTGATTAGTTATTATGTTGCTTTTCTATTTAAACATTACACTCATTTTCATTGAAGTATTGTGTTGTAAGAAATATAATAATGAAATGTTTGTTTGATTAAACTTGCCAGTACTCTGTTCTATACACTGTTAAGTGCATTTGAAAATGATGGTCCAGCACTTGCATTGTCCTCAACGACTTTAGCCAAAAGGCAACATGCTCTGGATCTTCTTTTCTTCTCCATTCCATTCTGTCTTTTTTTCCACTTAGTTTATCATTTGTTGGTGAAGAGCAGAAAGAAGGAATGGTACGGTCACTGCTTCGCCACAATAGGTGCATGTGGGGGTCGACAGGAGGCACAGTTTGTGGGTGAGGTGTCGAGGCTGGGACAGCGCCAACTCAGTGTCTTTAAAATCATCGCTGTTGTGCTACACTAGGCTACGGGCTAGTGAGTAATCTTCACACAACAAATGTCACAAGGAATTCTAGGTAGCGCACACAAAAAGACCCAAGTCTGTCAAGAGAGGAGAGAGGAAGTGAGACAATGATGAATGATTGGCAAGAACCTGTTTGTCTCTCCCTCTCAATTTGGCACTAGTCTTGTAAAGTTTTTTCATTGACACTATTGCATGACAAACTGACAGTAACATTATATCATTTAATGATGTGTGCTTTACAGAACAAGAGTCACAGCTCAGAGGTCTACTTTCCTTCTCTTCCTCTTTCTCTCTCTCTCTCCGTCTCTCTTTCTCACGGTGCTCCTCTGTCGTTTGGAAGCCCAGAGCAGGGCTGCTGCGGTGAAGCTCCCGTTACACTCTGCCTCAGCCTCTCTGTCATCTCTGCTAAGCTCAATGCACCCTGGGAAATTAAATAACCCCATGTCTCAGTTTCTCCCATTGCCCCAATTAGCATATTTTCTGTACAATGGGCATGGTGTCTAGGATGTAAAAGGACAGTCATTTAGCTATATTTTCTCAATTAAAGGGACAGTTCACATTAAAAAAAAAATTATTTCATTATTTACTCTGCCCCATGTCATTCCAAAATTGCATGACATTATTTCATCTGTAGAATACAAAGGAAGATATTCAGACAAATGTGTCAGTTGTTTTTTTCCCCCCGCCATAAAATGGTCACCAATATGCCTTGGTTACCAACATTATTATTATTTTTTTCCTTCCATAAAAGAAAGTAAGTCATGTAGGTTTGGAATTACATGAAGGTGAGTAAATGATGATAGAACGTTCACTTTGGGTGAAATATCCCTAAAGTCTTTTTTTTTCTGTCTCCACTGTTTAGGCATCTTTACATATTTGTTTGGGCGCACTAAAAGGGAGGTTAATGACCACATCCCCAGTGTCAGACATAAACGTGCCTGTTGAGGCCAGGGAAGTGAGGTTTACCTGGCCAGCTTTCACATAGAGCCGCCTCCACATGTATCATTTTAAGGCATCACAGGAGCATTACAAAAACAAATGCATTGCAACAATATCAGTGAAATTATAAATCTTTATACATTTTTATACTAAAATGTATTGAAAAATATAGTTCAGTAACTTAAAAACTGACCCAAAATTGAATGTGCTATGCATATTATTTATGCTTAGTAGAAGTGTACTTTGTAATTCTTATTGCTTCGTGTGTCAACTCGGGAAATCAACTGAAAGCTACTCAGACTGTCTATGTAGACTCTAGTTTTTATTTGGTCCATAACAACCAATTGAGTACATAAAAATCTAGGAGGCAATTGATTTCAATATATCCTCTTAGAATTATAAAGCAGGATACTAATTTAAAAAAACACCAGTTTATTGAACATTCAGCATCTGAATGTAGCAATGCACAATGTTTTCACAATGGTGATTATTTTAGCTTAGCCTAAAAAAAGAAATGAGATAGATTGTATAAGCATTTTCTGTACTGCCAAACAGAACGGATAGCAAGAGAACTGACCATTAAACACATGGCGGATGTGTAATTGACAAAGATGGAAATTATTATGGTTTAACAAGGGGACTTAACAGAGCAGACTTATTCTTTCACACGTCCTGTGCAATCCACATGACATATGTCCACACACACACACACACACACACACAGGCAGTTAGAGGCGGCAGCAGGCAGGCATTTAGACAGCATGGTATAAGAGCTCAGTTGGACTGCCACACTCAGTCCAAACCAAATGAGACCATGCTGCTTCAAACTAGCCCAGCAGTCTCCAAGGACTCCACACTGATTCTCCACAGCAGATCATTAAAGTCTTGTATTCTCCCTTCCCTTCTCTCTTTCTCCTCGTACTCCCTCTCGCCTCCTCTCCCTCCCAACCATCTCCGTATTGAAAAAAAGAAGTCTAAATAAAGTTAAAGTTTGAATAAACAAAGGATTTTCTCCTATTTTCCCCGTCCTTTCCTTCACTTTGACGGTTCCCTGAGTTGTGTGTGGAATCTCATTGGCTGTTTCCAAGCTTGTTGCAGTGGTGGTAACTGGTTCTCAGTTTAATTGGAAACTTAAATACTTTGGGTAATGTGTGGCCCCTGGGAGCCCTTTGCTGCCTATCCTTCACAGACACACAGACCAGTTTGGGAGAGAGAGAGAGAAGAGAGAGAGAGAGAGAGAGAGAGAGAGAGCCGACAGGGTGTCTCTCTCCTTTGCACAGGACCTCCAAACCCTCAACACCCCCACCCCCTCAAACTACAGCTGTCCTCAACGACAGCCCCGGCCCTTCATTATCAAAACAGAAATGTGTGTCCTAAGTGCAGCACATTGCTAATGCTAAATATTCGAATCCCCCAGGAGCTAATTACGCCTCAGTACTGGCAACATGAATTCCATTTTTTCACCTCCAATAACAACTGTAAAAGCAATTTGAGCATTTTTCAATTAATTAAACACATAGTCTCCAGTAACCTCTTGTCATTTTGCCCTCCAGGACCAAAGCTAATTTGTGTAAAATAAAATGAGAGAGCATGAGGAGAGAGGGAGAGAGAGAGAGAGAGAGAGAGAGAGAGAGAGAGAGAGAGGGAGAGAGAAAGAAAGCAGCGGATGGGTGTTTTTAGTAATTTTTGCCACTTAAGGAATTAAAGAAACACACTTAATATTTCATAATGACGACAGACATGTCACTTTTTAAAAGCATTGAAGTGCGGTTTAAAAGCATGTTAAACAAAAAAATGTTGGACAAGGGGGAGGAGGTTAAGTAAATTAGGTTGATCTACTGCAACCACAAATTGATTCCTTTAAGTTCTGTCACTAGTAAACTAAAGTAAATCAACTAGGGATACATAATAGTTTGGCACCATAACGGTTATCAATAGCTGATATTAAAGTTGCCATGAAATCAAAATGGACAATTCATATTTTTATGTTTCATATTTCATATTTATCTTTGTAATCTTTATTATATATTATAATGTTGTGCTGCCTGCCATGTAGTATTTTTTAATATTTAGTACAATTTTAATATTTGCCATTTATTGTCTATAACAAAATGATTGACATTGATTTTGGACATAATTTTAATATACATTCCTAAAATTAATGCTCAGTGCATTTGACTTTTGAAAACTGTACAATGCCATGCAAGAATTTGAAAAAAAAATTTTGCCAAAGAATAATAATGTGTGAGGAGAATATGTGTGGGTGCATGCATCATATCAAATATTTTCTGTCACAGCTGATAAGCAGAGCACATAAAAACTGCATTCACCTAGACACTGACACACACACACATATCCAGGATCCTGCCAAACATTCTCATTATAGTCTCTTAGAGGCTTCTGTCAGTGAGTCAGATCAGAGAGAGTGCGTGAAATCTCGCTAATGGGCATTACAGCATTATGGGCTTTCCCTCGTCCTCTCTCTAGTTCTGTCTCCCTCCCACTCCCTCTCTCTCCATCAGGACCTATGCAAAATAAAGAAAAACACACACAAAAGGAATGTAAGGAATGGGCATTAGGTGAATATTTACAACAGGATATGTGGCCTATGAAAACACAAGATGTTTCATGTGGAAAGCTATGCCTCCCACTTCAATCTTTCTGTCTCTCTGTGCTCTCTTGCTTGCAGCACCAGTCAGAGAGATGACTCCCAGTGCTGTCTTCACTTTCAAAGAGCTGTTTAAAGGGCTCCTTCAAGGACGGAAGCGCAGCCTTCACCTCTGCACACCTCTACTGTCTCCCGCATGGACGGACCTCTTAACTTTCCCTCATTTCGCCTCACTCAAAATATTCAGACGCCGACTCTGTTTTTGGAACAGATCCTCCCAGTGTTGGCAAATATAGGTGCATGGTGAGTGTGTCGTGTTAAACTATGAGCACCGAAGCTTCCGCTACAGTCATTACACGGAGTGCTGCTCACACACTGATGTTGTCTGAAGAGCATCTCATCTGCATAGGGACACACTTCATTGGTTACACTCACTGCACACAAACTGCTCTTTTGCCTTCATTAACAGGCTACAGGGAAACAAATATGTCTGAGACGATGAGCAATGTTTTGATAGTGGGTAGCTGTACTTAATTATCATAAAATAAATAAATAAAAAATAGCATTGCTCATTAAAATGAAAAAAAAATTGAGTAATAAAACAGACTGACATCCTTCAATCATAAAATAAAAAAAAGATTTTTTTTTGCACAATCATAAAATTTAAATACTTCACCCAAAAACAAACAAAAAAAGATATTTTGAAAAATGTCTCAGTATATTTTTGTACATACAATGAAAATATTTCATTCTACATTAAAAAAAGAAATCTTAAAACAACATGAAGGTAAAAATTAATTTTTGGGTAAACTACCTCTTTAAGTAGAGTCTAATAAGAGTAACAATGGAACTCTGGCGACATCTTCCTGGTTTTGTAGTGATGGGACTAGAGAATGAGCACAGGTGAAACGAGTGGCTCTTTGATCTCACTGCTATATTTTTATTGCAAGGGTGGAACCACATTTCTCTGGGTTACAGATGCTTATGGGAAATTAAAGGTGAGCACACCCGCAGATACCAGTGTGTCACACTAAAATACATCCTCCCTGAGGGAGAAGGGAGGCAAGGAAGAGGGTTATGCAAACAGATCATCTGCAAATAATGCCTGGGCCCCTAGCAACAAAAGTCAAATGCTTGAATGCTACAACTGGGAAATAGATGCAGAGACTCACAATGAAGAAGTACCTCAGAGGCATATGGACAGATACCCAAAGCAAAATGTGCTCAAACAGCCAACCAGGTGTGGGGAAACAGACTCTAGGAAATGTCTGTGGAGAATTTCATAATGTACTCCTTCTCTAACAGCATTTGGAGTTATTTAACATGGTGTATATTTCTCTTTATGATTTCTGAATAATTATTTTCCAAGCAATATAGCATTAATAAATCATTACATTTCAAAAGAACCAACAACTACAGTATATTTATAAAGTAATATGACAGGTTGGCATTATCCTGTGCTTTCTAGATGTATTATGAGAGGCCATATCATGTACTATTGCAGCATAACAAAACAGTTAATTTGGATCCAGCACCTCAGTGATATCATCTTAATGAGGAGCAAATGGGGAATGAGACCTCGCTCGCATTGTTGTTGCATTACACCTGACACCAAAACACAGAGGCTTGATCGGTTAGCTGTTTGAATGTATCAAAGGCAGTGGAGAGAAACCCAACACCTCTGCTGCGAAAAGCGTCGGGGAGAGAATGTGAGAGCGCAAGTACGGTATGCAGAGAGGCAGGCAGAGAAAGCCATCTACATTTCAAATGCAGAGGATGTTTTCCATTGGATGCTTATGAAACATGGCTGCTGGGATTGAGCAACTGTAAGAGGATATGGCATCAAAGAGCTGCTCAGAGAAAACAAAACAACAACACACCGCTGCTCACGGAAGAGAAGAGTAGAATGCAACACCTCCTAAGAATTATGCAGCAGCTTCAGCTGATTACCTGCAACCAGGAGCCTCCAAAAGACTCACTCAACCCTCAGGAGGGCTTTGCTTAAAAAGGGAATGGTCTGTGGCGGAAAGAGTGTACCAAATGGTGTGATATTAGCAAAACAAGGATGCTATTGCAGTGACATAAAGCAATCTAGGACTGTATGTAAAAACACACCAGGTAAACATCCTTAAAATCTTCTTTATTATTCACTTTCAACAACTTTAATTATTCAATCTTATGGTATGTTTAGTTAAAAAAAAACTAAAATAGCATTTTATCTTACATCTTACCATACCAGCATTATTAAACAAGCCAGAGAGTGTTAGAGAAAAATAAGTTTAATTACATTTACTGTAATCCTCTGGAGGTCATGTTAGCATGCCCAGTGTACACTGACAACTGCAGTCAGAAATAAAACAACTGTGGCCGCTTGTTTTCTCGCACCAATTAAAGGGCATTTTGACAGATCAGGGACTGCTAAGATTTTAAGTCTCAGTGAGGCTTTTAATGAAGACTCTGCCTTGTAAAGATATTTTTACAGCAGTTTATCTACAGCAGTCTACATACAACTTAGATTTAAAAACAACCTGTAGAAATCATCTAAAGCACAAATGACACATTTAGGTAGATGCAGTTTTTGGTGGGACAAGAATAGTAAACCACCATCCAAACAAAACTGCATTGGTCTTGTGGCTAGGATGTTGGTTTACTAATACTACTGGCTGTGTGCACTATTTAATTAGTCAGTTTTCGAATTCAGAAATAAAACACATTTTATCATTCAAACAAACCATAAAATCTTAAAATCAATAAATCACATAACATTATTTCTATCTCAAATGTAAAGGGTCCTTAAGCTATGGAATGGTAGCATATAAATTAAACATTATTATGATTCAAGTTTGTCAATGTAAAGAGCCCCTAAATTATCAGAAGCTGTCGAAGTTGCTTCTACACTTTATAAGATTGAAGTTGCAATGGCAAGGTTTATTCTGTCATCGCACACAAAGCTGAAAAAATCAGCTTAAAACCTGTAGTGAATACACCAATAATTTCAGTTCTGATTCAGTGACTGTAATACCAGTTATTAAGTTAAACAGCTGCTATGTAACTGTCTAATAACCTAAAATATGCACCTATGATACCTAAAGGCTCTTTCATACACTCACACAATGTGACCATCTAAAATATCTCAGATTACTTTTTAGTAACAATGTTTTCCTGCAACTAACTGATCGTAACAGTCTTTACATGTGTGCACATACAGGCTGGTGGTGTCTGATTTAATATCAACAGACAGCAAATGAGCCTTACAATACACAGGCATCTGCAGTAGTACTGCTGTAGTACAGAGTGCATTGTATCGTTGTGTGCCTTAGTGCTGATAAGAGATGCGTCGGCAAAACCCTGAAAAAGCTTGTTTTCCCAGCATTCGATCCTCATTAGGCTCAATCAATACTCCAGCTTACTGACTCATTCCAAAATAACATTACAGGTCGTTTGTCTCATCGTTGACTAGACTGCATTACGGTGCTTTCTTGCGCTCAGAGCAAAGAATGACACAGGGAGGAGAGAGAATTTCGGATACTGAGATTTCTACGTTGTAGATACAACTTTAAATATTTTTTGGGTGAGAAGTCATTGAAAAATCAATGTCTGCTTCCTACAATCCATTTCAACCAAATCAATCATAATCTAGCCGGCTGGAAGGGGGGAGAGAGAGACAGGGGGAGAGAGCCAGAAAGAACAAGAGAGAAAAATGCACACAATCTTCGTCTGAAATCTCTAAATTCTAAATCCATTCTCATAAAAAGCTCATCATCACATCATTTAGCCTGGCTAACGGCCTGTCAGTCACCAGGGGCCTCTGAGGAAGACTACCGAGAATATGGAGCCACAGCTGGGGGACCCAGTCTATCTCTGCCATATGAACACTTTAAAATTGACTGAGGTGGTAAAGGCTATCATGATGAGAATCAGCAAGTCGATTAAATCTGCTAGAAGTCCCTCATGGTATTTTCACACCTGTTCCAGGGGTCAGAAAGAAATACCAGAGTAATCATGTTTAAAATAAATGAGCTCCTGCATCAACATTCTAGGTGGTTTCAATAAAGAGTACTGACAGACTTAGATTGCTCTTTTAAAGGATCAGCATTGCCCCTTTTGATCTTGTGCCCTACTTACATAGATATTTGGATCATGGTTAGAAGAGCTCCATTACAAGCACCACTGTTATGAATAAACACATGGATGTGTATGCGGTCACTCACACAATCAAATGCTTACACTCATAATGTTGTATGGATATGAATTGATATGAATATGTATATATTTCCATGGGTTATGCATGCATTTTAAAAATTAAAGCAAAAATGAAATGCACATTTTTCATGTTGTCAAAAAGATGACAAACATTGATTGTAGTTCACTTTGATATTTGCTTTCACAGTAGATAATAATTTGAACGTGTTTACACTTTCTGCACTCAATAGTAGACAAGTAGATTTGGTAAAAATAGAATTGTTTTAAAGCATAAAAAACACCAAATGACTCAAATCAATAAAGTCATAGTGAATAAAATGGTTTACTCTTTCAAATTTGCATGGATTCCATGTGCAAAGTGTATCACGCTATATCATTTCTAGTACAGAATATGAATATCATTTAAATATAAATTTATTTTTGAAGTTTCTATTGCCGTTTAATGATAAAATAATAATGATATTAATAATAATAATTAGTAGTAGTAGTAGTAGTAGTAGTAGTATGTTGCTTTGCTACTTATGGAATAGGGTTTACTTGTGCACATGTGTTTAATCATTTCATAAAAATGGCAAGGTCAAAAATAAATCACATCCATTATTCGCTACGGATCTCCCCAAAGCATTAGCGGCGGACTGTTTAGAATTTCAATTGGCTTCCAAGTGGCAAAACCCCTTAGCTAATACATCAAAGAATATTTGGCGTCAACTAATCGGTTTAGGGCAGATTTGGAGTGGCTAAAATCCGTTTGAGGGGGACAGAGAGAGAGGTACACGCTAGCGGCTGCCCACTGCTGTCTGGAGAGACGCGCCTAACCTTGTGCCTCAAGGAAACCTGTCATTCACGTTAACTAACTTTGTTTAACCAGCCCATTCTGCGCGCGAACGCGAGAAGCAATTAGTCTGCTACAATAGATAATGCTTTCTAATAATAGTTTCTAAATCCAAATTAAATTATGTCGTTTCCCTGAGGCATTTTGGTGGAAGCACCACTTGAAATACCTCCCCCTCATTTTTTTTGTATTGTCCTTATGTCGTTTGACATATTGCATTACTGTGCAAAGATTCAGACTCTTGCATATCTGCACGCCTAGTCATATTACAACCATGCATAATTGGAAGCATAAGCGTCCGTCATAAAACAAGCGAAAGACAGTAACTTATACATCACTGAGCGCACATCCTAACATAAGCCTACACCTCCCCTTGCCGTCCAGTCTGGGAGTTCACGGGAGCATTTCGGGAAAATAAAGCACGAACTGTTTCAATATAAGACCCCTTTGCTAAAACACCATGTTCAGAAGTGCCATTGTTCAAGTATTCGTCCACTTACTGCTTTGATGAGGCTATTATATAAATAATGTCATTTAAGTTCAATGTTCCTACCTCTCTGCCAGCGCGTGTAGAGTGTGACTGGTCCCTGCTGCCTTTCTCTCTCCATGCTTTCTTTCATTCACTCCTCCACTATCGCTAAACAGACTGCTGATCGAATCCTATTGGCGAAGAGGAACTCATTACTGCCGATAATACTTTATCAATGAATATTGACGTCATTTAAATGCTACTCCCGCGTATCCTTGGAAACCGATACGCTATTTAAAGGTGACTGTGCACTTCCAACTGTGCTTCAGCAATAAATAAATAAAAAACAGGAAACATAAATAGCAAGTGGGATAGTGAATGAGATTAAAGGTTTTATATGGGATATGGATTTTTTTTTCTGTTATATGCACTCGAATTAAAAATGTAAAAAGACAATAAAAAAAGTGTATGGCTATTTTGGTTTAGGCTACTCATTAATAGATATTACAAGAAATAACACTCATAAGTTATTGTCATCTCGTATGCTCCTCGGTTGAATTTAATTTATTCATATACACTCAGGGGCGGTGCAGATATAATAAAAACACTTTACTATCACAGCGCGGTAATTTCGTACGTCTACAGTTTGTTTTGCTTTGAACTTAGCATTGGTCATCACTCTTGAGAGTGCAGTAACACGTGACCTCATGAACGCACTCTGTAGCAGCGCCTACAGCGATCCCTTTCGGACAACAAGTGAGCCAGTCCACTGACTCCTGCGTGAAGTTCCTCAGCCACCACTTGTGTTTTTGTTTTTTACTTTTTGCTTATTAATCATCAACACCAGATGTATTTATCAGTTCACCTGCCGTTTGTAAATATGTGAAAAGAAAACTTGGTAGATTAATAGATTTAGTGTTACTTTTGCGCCATTTCCACTATTTTACATTATTTGGGTAGGCTATGTGTGGACATTATGAAATTTAATCATAAAAAACATTTTACATTACATGTAGCTTGTTCTTTTATTAGGTTTTTGAGCTCTAGTTATTTATTGTTGTAATGACGTGTGCAGTAAATATAAATAAAATCAGTTTTATCTTAATGCATTTTAGGTATATTTATTTAAATTAAATATTTATGATATATCTCTTGTTATTTGTTAGTATAGACTAACAATATAGTCTGCGAGCAAATAGAATAAAATACATAAGGATATTTTCCGCCGCTGAGGAATATATCTGTTTGAATCAAAGGGGCTTAGAGCCCCTGGTCGTGATGGATTTGCCGTGGTTTATATGGTCTTAATCTGTCTGCGCTTGGGGCTTTGGTGCAAAGGAGAAGAAGATCTGGTTTGTTCCGGGATCTAAGGCGAAAACTGTCCAGCGGACAAATCAGTTAACACCTGTCAAAAGTTACTTCTTCACTTTCTTACCGCTGAGACTTGATCTAAGCGCGCATACAGTCACTTTCGGCTCTTTGTTTCTGTAAAATGAGGGATTTTTTTTTCTTTGCAAAAACTATTGTGTAAAAATGTTTACTCAAGCTATACATTTATACAATGAGGCAATAAAATATATACTACCTCCAAATTATCCATGATAATTTGCAAACGCATGACAGTTTAAAGCAACACCAAAACATCCGTGTTCAGATGACTTAAGGCACGATGGATCAAGCCTGTCGCGCATTCTTGGAAAAAAGGTATGTTTCTAGCTTGCAATGAGCGACGAGATCACACAAAACCAAGGAGAATGAAGAACTGCAAACAGTAATTGTAGCGTCTCCTGTCGTATTTGGCAAGCTGTTTCCCAAGAAGATAAAACAGTCCATTTGTTATTAATCATGTGTGAAAATGAAGGCTTCGTGTATTTAGAAAACGAGGAAAGTTGAAGTTGACGTACTGGCTCGCATGAGACCGCCATCCAGGGGCTGAAGCTGCTCAGTCTAAGCCATTGAGGCTTGTTAGACACAAAAATAGGGGGATAGCGGGGGAGATTGTTAGTTAGTGCCAGGGTACGAATGTAGAAAGAGAGAGAGAGAGAGAGAGAGAGAGAGAGCGAGAGAGAGAGTCGATTCAGGCTGAGCTGCTGTAACCCAGCTCCAGTTTGCCTTTCCTTCGATGACTACACCCCGAGAGGAGGAGCGAGAGGCTCATAGTAGGCGTCAGAATCCTCAATTTCCAACTTAGCATCCTGGCAGGGCACTCTCCGAAGCAAAGCCCCATCCTAGAGCAAAAAACTTGTCCCGCGCGCTCGGCATGAGAGTCACAGCGCGCGCAGAGGGTGAGAGAGCGCCTCGAAAATCCGCGTGTGAGTCTGACAACGACTGATTAACGAGTGTGAGGTCCATGCATTCGTCGTTCTCTTTAATTTCCATCTCTGATATCAACGTGAGGAGGACGGGACGGAGGTCTGATTACTCGGAACTCTATGAGCGAGCGCAAAGAGCGCGTGAGAGTTTGAGGAAGAAGAACTCAAGTGAGAAGCTTATATTTGGATCTCCACCATGGCGTACCCTCAGGGCTACTTGTATCAGCCATCCGCCTCTTTGGCACTCTATTCGTGTCCAGCCTACAGTACAAGCGTGATATCGGGACCCCGGACAGATGAGCTAGGGAGATCTTCCTCTGGCTCTGCTTTCGCTCCCTATGCCGGATCTACAGCGTTCACCAGCGCCTCGCCAGGCTATAATTCCCATCTCCAGTACAGTGCTGAAGCGGCCGCCGCTACTTTCACTTCTTATGTGGTGAGTGCGATATTCACGGTCTTATTTTTCTACTTTTAGAAGTTGCCGGATACATTTTTACGCTTTGTTGTAATTCATATTGTGTTGCAAGACTGAGACACACAGTAATTATTTGCGCAACATCTGAGGTTTTATCAATCAAATATGCATTCGCGGAATTTGACTGGGTTTCATGATATTAAATAATATATAGGCTATTGCAGTACATTTTTTTTAAACAATCAAAAAATTGTTCTCAAACAGACATTACAACAAAAAGGCATTTGATAATTTTCTCTGCACAGTAAATAAAGCAGTTCACTTCGAATTATATATGCAAATAGAACAACATAAAAAACACGATTTCGCGTATTTACTGAATGAAATAAAAAATATGTATTTTTGTTGACATTTGTGGCAACACGATTTCCTCAGTTATGTGGGCTGCAGGTGAGGAATATTCCTGATATCAAAAGGAATAAATTACCAGTTGTTTCCCATTTCTCTTTAACCATGTATTTAGTAAAATAGGCTAATTAAAGGAAACATGTTTTAACGGCTATTTAAATGTGAATTGCGTGCACTTAGGCCAGCCCTGGCGTGTACAACCACTGTCAGATGACCCAACATAAAGCTGCAACTTCTAATTAGCTGGCTAATCTGAAAATAAACATTGTCAAAAGTCAGTATAGCTGTCGAGGGGAGATTTATGATCGTTTACAAAGAGGAGGGATTTTGGCTGGAAAGTTGTGAAATTGCATTTCACAATAATTCTTGCTGAGGGGAATGAGGCAACTGACAAAATTGAAATGATAGAATATGTGGCCCCGCGGCCTTGCGCTTTACTGTTTTGAATTAATACATTTAAAGTGTGTACATGTGTGAGTGCAATAGTGTTTGTTTATGGTGTGTTTGCGTAAGTGACCTGTAACCGACATTGTGCGCAGGTGTCCATAAAGTTATATTTTGCTAATAAAACAATTGGTTTGGCTCCTTGCAGAGCTCCCCGTATGACCACACGACAGGCATGGCCGGATCTATAGGGTATCATCCTTACGCTGCTCCCTTGGGCTCGTACCCGTATGGAGACCCAGCTTACCGTAAGAATGCTACCCGGGACGCAACAGCCACTTTGAAAGCTTGGCTTAGCGAGCACCGGAAAAACCCGTACCCCACCAAAGGCGAGAAGATCATGCTGGCCATCATCACGAAAATGACCCTCACTCAAGTGTCCACTTGGTTCGCTAACGCCAGGAGGAGGCTAAAAAAGGAGAACAAGATGACCTGGACCCCACGGAACCGGAGCGAGGACGAGGAGGAGGACGAAAACATTGATCTCGAGAAAAACGACGACGACGAGCCAAACAAGCCTACGGACAAGGGAGACTCCACAGACACAGAGGCAGGTCTGTGGAAAAATCATAAATTTTTCATTGCAGTCGTTTCCACTCCGGGCGCAAAATTGATTGCTGGTTAATGGTGGTATATTATTTATAATGGGAGAATTGCTTTAAATAATAATCACCTTGAACTCCTCTAATTTGACTTCTTATGGACTGAGAATTGCTGGTGACGTATGGTGTTTTGCACTTCATTTATCTCGAGCTGCATAATAAGGACACAGCTGGCGCACGGCATCTCATTTATAGCTATAATAATACCAGCCATATTATTATTATTATTATTATTATACCTAATAATAATAGAATAATAATGTTAATAACTTTTACGTTGCAAAGAAAGAATAGTAAACAGAAAGTAAACTAGCATACACAACTGTTTAAAATGTGCATGCAATATTGTTCGCTCTCGAAAATTATCCATGTTTATTGTTATATTGTTAAAATGTGATTGTAGCAATCTCTTTTTATCAAATCTATCTTATATAAGTAGATTTATTTATTTTTTTGTTTCCTTTCAGATCATAAACTCATTAACCCAGGGGAGCTACCAAGCGACAGGTTTAAAGACGAGTCTCATGCTAAAGAGCTTGATCCACCTTTGACAGACTCGGAATTAAAAGACACAGAGGAGCGGACGGATTTGCTCGCCGAACAAGCAAAACCCACTACCTCTTCTCCCTCCGTCCTACATAGTGGAAATGATCTCATTACGCAAGAAAAGCCCTCAGAACCGGGCCACGCCGCGAGCACAGGGAACAGCAACGTAACGTCTGTTATTCATTCTCCCCCTTCGGCGCCCAAACCCAAACTCTGGTCTCTAGCCGAGATCGCCACGTCTTCGGACAGGTGCAAAGGGAGCAGTGAGGCTCCACAGGCCATGGGGCTGGGTCAAAGCACAGTCATAGCCAGCGCTGCCTCGCCGACCCGGTCCTCCCCTCAGTGCCCTCTCCCTAATAATACTGTCCTTTCTCGGCCTATTTACTACACGTCCCCGTTTTACCCGGGCTACACGAACTATAGCACTTTCGGACACCTCCACAGCAGTCACGGCACCAACACCAGTTCCACTGCACATTTCAATGGATTAAGCCAGACTGTTTTAAACAGAGCCGAGGCTCTGGTAAGAGAGAGCAAAGTAAGAAGCCAAACACAGGTAGATCATTGTAAAGACTCACCTTATGAGCTAAAGAAAGGTATGTCAAACATTTAATACCGGATTCATCGCCAATCACACGGACATTTATTTATTATTTGTGGTTGCTTAAAGAAGAAGCAAAAGACGACGCATTCTGATTAAAAAAAATCCGAGGACAATTATTTTCTGAGTAAATGCTTATCCTCAAAATCTTAGTTTCTGAATGATTCATCAAGAGGATGTAACTTCTAAGAATTGTCTTAAACGCTGCAGCCGCCTGAGTCTATTTGTATTAAAGACTAATATGTATATTTAATGTAGCATTTTGTATTTAAAATGGACAATACACTATCTTTGAAGTAAATTATGGAAAAGAAATTGTGTGCAGCGATTGATTTGGGAGTTTGCATGCATATTATTGAGAATTTGATAGCTGCACAATTTAAAGTTTTGGGAAAAGCCATTTGAAGACGGGACTTTATTTGTCGGTGGCTGTTAAGTTTTTACAGAAGTTTTTTTTCCCGATAGCATTCGGTTGGGGCAATGCTCATCTCTCTTTTGCAAACAGAGAGATGCCTCGAAGGATGAATATTGACATGACAACACCGGCAAAAGTGTCGAGCAGTCATTTAACCCAATTACATTCCAACCGCGTCGTGTTATATGCAAAGCAATCAGGTGGCGAACTCCAGTAATGAGTTCGATTTTATGCCAAATTTAGACCTCATTACTATTTCCTAGGCGTGGCAAAGTGGTTAGAGGCGCGCGGCGATGCGGAGTGGGTCTGGGAGCATACAGCTCTGTTATATCATTAAATGGTAGGATAGGCTTAATAGTGCTTTGGATTATAGGCGCTGATGGCTTTCAAGAGTGTAGCCAAGGTGCCGTGAAAAGCAAATGTCCCCCTGGCATGGCCTGTCCCTACTGTCCTGTACCTCTACCCTCGCCCGCAGGTAGGTGTCACACTTGCTCTTAATTTCGAGGCCTGACTCTTTAGGAGACTGTGAGTGAACCTTTTTCAAGAGGCGCAGATAACCTGGAGTAACAGATTATAAATAAGGTTTAAACAGTTGTTTATGTGCTTTAAAAATAAAGATTTAAATTGTTTTAGTTATACATTTTATGCTATTTCAGTCTCCAAATTACAACACAACAAATCTATAACCGACTTAAGTGAACATTTAGCTAATTATACAACTCACTGGAACATGTTTTGTCGTTCGTTATATACAAATCAGTTGTATTATTTAACATGGTTCCATAAAATATAATTATGATTATTATAAAATGTTAATATAATTAATACAATTGCCTTTCTGTATCGAAGTATGGCCTACTTAAAATGGACACGGACAATTAAATTATTTTTTTTAGCCCATCCTCTTCAAAGGACAGATATTTTTTCAGCCTTTAATAATAATAATAATAATAATAATATAGAATAAAGACTGTTAGGACGGGAAGCGACTTGATTCAGCTGGAGGTCGTGTCATTAATCTCTATAGTTTACTTTGCGCACTCCAGTTGAAAAGTCCCCTGGGTTTCATTTAATTCCCCTGGCTCTAATGTCCTTCCCCGGCAGCAGAGCGAGTGAGGGGGGCAGCTATATTTAATCTCTCGGAGTGTGATGGAGCTGCCGCTGCACCACATCAGCCGGCTAAATAGCATAATTATGTTTTTCTTTGCTGAATCCTCTACGAGCTGAAGCATTCGATGCAATGCCCCGTGTGTGCATAACCCCTTCTATAAGTTTAAAAAGCAGCCATTTATATTCTCGAAGACAGATGGTTTAATTTTCCTACCGAATAATTCTAATAAACATTCATTCGCCTAAATTGTTACATTTTTAGAAAATGTCCTCTCTTCTAATGCTGATATGCCAGGCTTAAATATTGAAATATCGATAATAATTTACGATCTCATTTTACACATGATGGAAATCAATTGGAAATTCCAACTGGTAGACGGGGATTGTGTAAAAGCTGATTTTTACGCATATATACAGACACAATAGGGCGAGTCTTTTTTTGAACACACTGAAGATGCCTAATGTACTCTGTAAAGGTCGTGTGAACTTCCAAGTAAAATTTGCTTTGAGTGGCTATAATGCAAAAATAAAATCTATATTTAACTTTCAGAAAATTTCAAAGGTCAATCACTAACACGAGATTAAATCAGTGATTGTCTATTTTAATTTGCTGTGTTAAGGGTAGTATATTATAACGAAAGACACGGGATATTGTTATTCGCTCTATTGTCGTTAGTCTGCAGCCTTTATATTAAAATCGCACATACCGTAGACTATTTTAAACATAAGCTTCAATTATTTTAAGCGTGACACAATGTATTAATCCAGAAAGCTTTTAGATTCGGGTCGGCCGGTCCGTGCTTTTGTGAGAATGAATAACCGCACGAACTCCGCAGTGAGCCCACACGACTTTGTTCAACTTTTTTCTCTCTTTTTTCCCGCGTCTCTCTCTCTCTCTCTCTCTCTCTGTCTTTCAGTTGAATGAGTAGCAGTCTCATTGTTCAGAAGAGATCCACAGTCACTGTGTGTGCATGTCAAGTGAGAGCAAGTTCCCACGTGTACGTGTAAAAAAAATAAAGACCGAGACGAATCTAACTGATAGGCTAAATAAAGAAAAGTATATGCTGAAATAAGGTTTTAAAATGTAAATTTTCTGTTCTGCGAAGAAACTTCACAGCTCTACAATAAGTAAAAGGAAAAGAGTAGCATACAAAAGAGCCATGTGACCAGAAAGGACTTCATCCACGATTTTCCTTAATATTAGGAGGGGATGCGATGTAAACTTTTCAAATTAAAATGAGCCTATTTTAGTTATTTTTGGTTATAGGCTACATCTGGATTAATTTCAGGTTAGGTTCTAAACAATAAGCTATCTCGAATAAGGGTAGGGGAAAACGAAATAACAAAATTACTCAAACGAAATTACAATAGCGTTTACTGCAATAATTCCCGAGCGGTTCAAAAACACATGGGAAAGGCGAGTGTCGACAGGCTCCTTGCTAACAACTATTTGCTTTCATTAGAAAGGTGACATTATAGCTTATTGCACGCACATAACAAAAAAAAAACAAAGAAAAGAAAAAAGAAAAAAAAAACTCTTATTGTCCGAGATGGACCAACACAAATTGGGATAAATGAAGTGAGACAAACTAACCAGCAAACTAATGACTTTTGGGAAATATATATATAATTCATATATATATAGATATGAAAAAAAATATATATATATATTTACAAAGCCGCGGACTCATAATGCAGTCATAAATCACTCATAATTCTTCTTACACAAAATCCCCTCCATTTTTACAGGCTACATTTCTAAATATTATACGAATTGTTAGTAAATTTGTGGGGGAAAATGCAGAACTGATACTCTAAAATGCAGTGTATAGTAAAATATCCTCTGGGTATATTTCCTAAACGTGTTTGCATATATCATTCAGCAATAGCATTTTCACGCTCTGCAACCTCATAAAACCAAGCACCAAATTAAAAATTTTATGAACAAGATTCTGTTGCATCTCAGCTTAATACATAATGATAAATAGGAGTTTAAAACAGAAAATTTGATCTTAAATTATTCACGCGTTTAAAATTACACCTGCCACGTAATCGAGCAGTAAGCGACTGGGCCTCTCCAGAAAAAAAACAGGTAAAGTCTATTGCGTAATCAGAACCTGTTGATATAAATCACCGTTAAAATGTACCGGACCAAGTGTTCCAAAAAAGGACGTCTGCATAATATCGACAGTCCACCTGATAACAACCAACTAGGCTACTACTCGATCCCTCCACACTAACATGACTCCAGCGGAGTCGAATCAAATTCAGCTCGAATGTGTAAAAGGACACCCATTTATTTGACCAGCTTATAATATGCGCTGGGACATCTGTGCGAAGCAGCAGACCAATGGCCAAATTCAGAACTGTTTTTCCCCTCTCGGTCTCTCCTTGAAGTGAACAATATGTCGGTTGATTAGGGCTAGTTAGTTTAGAAAAATAGAGAGACGAGCTTGAAGAGACCTTGGTCGAAAGAAAAGCTACGATTTAAGAGCGGACAAAAAAAAAGAGAAGAAGAAAAAAAAACTGAGAAATAATCGCAAAAACTGTTTGTGAGGGAATAATTATTTTCAAACCATCCTCACCCTCGATAAAAGAAACCGAACTGAAGTGGCCTCTTGAATACGGCATGCTGGGAATACCTCCTCCCTTTTATTTAATCATCCAATCCCACTGAGGAACCTCTTAATTAATTATGGGTGCTAAAAATTCACACCAGCTGTTTCTCTCCTAGTCTCTCTTCACTCCGGGACGAAGAGTGTGACGCGGCCATGGGGCGTAATTTTCACAAATTAGCCAATTTTCTCCCCCAGAAATCGAGCTCCTGTCAGGGCTGTTCTGACATATATCATTTCACGGCTCTAACGGCAAGTAAACGAGTGGGGAAGTAGAAGTAAAGAGCAGGTTTTCGGCAGAGTCACGGCCCATTCGACACTTATAAATCCTTCGTGTTAAAGAAACATTTCAGATAGGCAGACGTAGGCTACATTGTAAATTGAGCCAGATGAAGTGACAGGCTGTGATTTACTGCTATTTACCCCCACCTTAGCCTAGACTTCACCCACTGTTTTCCTATTGCCCGCGTGCGGCTCTCTGGGGAGAGATTACACGTGTCATTTTCAGCTTTCTGATGTTTTAAGTGAAACCTCCAATTTCATTTATTTATTTGTTTTGTTTTTACATTAACGAAGAATAATGACCTGAGCGCGTTTTTGAGAAATATTATGGAAATAATAAATCAATAGGTGTGAACGTAAAACCACATATTTTTATCTGCGCTCTTTTAAAGCTAAAATGTAATTATATGAGCAGAATTGTCATTGGTGGAAATAAAACACATTAACTTTAAAAAACCTCACTCATAGGCCTTACCACACACACACCCACACACCACACACACACACACACACGCACACACATATATATCTCGATAGATCTATATTTCTTATCTTAGTATGTGTGTGTGTGTGTGTGTGTGTTGTGTGTGTTTGTGTCTTTAGTGTCTCCCCAACAAAAATATGTAGATGTAAAGTAAGATTAAACCACACAATATCAAATTCAAAACAACTCTAAACTGATCTTTCATTTCTAATCTCCATCTTTAGATCTGAGACTAGATACATTTCCTTCACCTGTCCAACTAAACTATTATATTACCAAATTATATTTACATTTAAATCAAAGATCAGTATCACAAAAACTAGAACATATCTAACACATATTATTTCATGTGCATAATAACAACCACATTAAAAAAAATATCTGGATAATCCATTTTCTGTGAAATGGCATTTGACATAAAAAAAAAGATTTGGGATAATTACTTTTACAATTGTTTAATTATTATGTTTTCTCTGTTAACTATCAATACTATTAATGGTAAGCACATGTAATATGAAATATCAGCCCCATCGAAAGTCGAAGCCACACAAGGATAGAAATATTTAGTTTTAATGCAGATATAAATGCTTTTTTTCACTGCAAGGAAAGAAAACAGGGACAGTTTTCAACACATTAGGCTCAAGTCCTAAGAGTCCCACAGCACCACTTTGCCTTAGATAAGCGGCTAGTATTATTACATTCTTAATGGTTCAGATTAAGATGGATGAACTGTTTTCTTTTGGGCACTACACAGGGTCCACGAGAACGGGGGGAGAGGAGAGGGGGGCGGAGGAAAGAGGCCTGTTTATTTACATTTGGCCTTTTTAAATGATCCCTTTCTTCTAGACATCTGTTCCACATTATGACACTGATATTTAGCCTAATGGCTGTTCTGATGCGCTGCTCTGTGAGATAGCAGGAATAAGCAGCCATTATCTGCAGCACACCTGGGTAAGTACGCCAAGCCTGATGACTGAAGTTATGCAGAAAAAAATGAGGGAAATTTTTTTCTGGGGGGGGGGCGGGGGCGTTGGTGCAAGAAGCTGACCAGTTTTTCACAGAGAATTTCCCCCCTCTCAGGCTGATGGATGCAAATGTAAGCTCTGTAATTGGATCAGTTCCCTAGATACAGATAAATGGCTGCTGCTTTACTGGGGTTATTTTGAGCTATGTGAATACAGCAGTGTGTCTCTATGTGTGTGTGTGTGTGTGTTTAGGCAACATTAATGAGAAGGAGTTGAGACACACTTTACTCAGTCACAACACTGTGCGCCTGGACCTACTGTACACATTCACACACTAAATGAGGAGGAGGCAGCACTGCCCTGTGACTGTTTTCTTTCAGACACTTCACAGGGTGCTGAACTCCCACACATGCCAATTAAGAGAAGGCACTTGCTGATGATGTACAACCAGCAATTAACAAATGTCAGGACACCAAAAAAAAAGCATTAAAATCCCTTTGGCAAGTCCAAATATAGGTATTTAAAATTCATTCATAGAACAGATCTTAAAAAAAGAGTAATACATTTTCATGAAATGAAAACAGGGACAGTTCCTCCACAAAATGTAATTCTGTTGTCATTTACTCACCCTCATTCAAAATCTATATAACTTTATGTCTTCTGTGGTATGACTTTTTTTTTTTTTGGTCCATATTTGGTGTGGTCCAAAACAACACTGGAACCCTTGACTTTATTAGGAAGTACTAAAAAATAAACAAATCATGTTTGGAATGACACAAGTGTAAGAAAATTTCATTTTTGGGTTAACTATATCTTTAAAATATTAGATCTGTTTTTTGTCTGTCCACTGTCTTTATATCCACCATATTCTACTTATTTTAAGCTATTTAAAAATGTGAGACTTCTGATTCATGTGCAAGACTTCTGACTCATCAGCTGTTATAAGTAAACACCTAGAAGAATAACAAAGTGCAATAAACGGTAAAATTTTTGCGCTACAAACAGATTTGTGTATGTTTACAATCATAAATGTAAATAATAACAAATACCAATATCAAGCAGCATAACGGACTGTTTTCGTATAGATAAAGTAAATCAAAGCGGATGACTCAGGAAGCCTCGTACATTCAAGTTACAAATGGCTGCACCCTTTCTTATGTTAAAAATAAGGTGGATATGTCACCGGCTTTCTGTTTTACTGACAACAAAGTATCTTTGTTCTTTTCCATTCATTTAATTAACACCTTCTAAACTGAGTATTTTGGTTGTGTGCCAACTGAGAGATTGTTGGCTAGCTCTCTGATTAGCAGTGTGCTTTACAGCCAAGCAGAATAGGTAATCTCATCAGCAAGGCTTTTTTAACTGATAAAACGCCAACTGTGGCCTCCCTTCAACCTCCCATGCTAGGACTCACCTGCACCCCCCAACCCCCACCAGACAGAACCCTGCCAGATATATTAATACCTGTTACACTGCAGCAAAGGGGGCAAGCCTCAGCCCAAGCTCAAATAATCGATTGGCCTCATTTTCGATGAAGGCGCCATTTCCAGTCTGAGAAGTAATTCTCTGGCTGAGAATGTCAGAGCCATCTGGGCAAGATAGGTGTAGCATGGCGTGATTTCACCTGCCTGCCAAACACAGACCAAAAGGGGCCACAGTACAACACTGTGCTACAGAACAGGAGAGATTTCAACACAAGCTCATTTCAGTCTGATTACCATTCAGGTGAGTCCTGGCAATGACTTGTCACAAAACAACAACAGTGCTCTTAAGGTACATTTTCTTTTCAGGCTAACATGGATTCACATGCAATATCGAATACCTAATTTTTGAATGGGTTTTGATAAATGGGATAGTTTACCTAAACATTAAAATAGTCATGATTTTTGAAAAATGTCTCAAGGTTTTTTTCTTTTTCTTCATCCATACAATGACAGTCAATGGTGTTTTGGACACACTTGAACAGTCTTCAAAATATCTTCTTTTATGTTCCACTAAAGAAAAGAAAGTCATAGGTTTGAAATGTGAGTAAATGACAAAATGTCAAATGTTGGGTGAACTATCCCTATAAAGAATAAATAAAAAAAAAACTACGTATGCAAGTAGGTATTACTGAACATTTCTGAATGTTTTTGTGTGTGTGAGAGCTGAAGTTGAGGCTGTTGCTCACCCTTACAGCAGCACTTCAGATTTTGTCTGGATCTGATTTATTAGCTTGTCAGGGGAAGCATTGTTGGAGCAGGCAATCAAAAAGCACTTACCTAGCCCCAACTAAAATGAACACTTTTTCACTAGCTAATTTCTGCTAGTCCCATGGAGGGGTTGGCAACTTGTTTGATGAGGCATAAAATGATGATAAATGAATTTATTGCTCCACCGATCATCAAACAGTTGTAGTATATACTTTTTTTCTGATAACAGATTGCATAGATCTGTCGTCATTCTTGGATGGGCAGTGGGACTAGTTTAAACCCCCCTTAACCTATCTGACCCCAGGTCAGTGTGTGTGGAACTGAGCCTGCGCCAGTGGAGAAGCAAGACAAAGGACAGTTTAATAGGAGGTTAAACTGGAAACAGGAGTGAACTCCTTGCTTTGAGGGACACATGCTCTCAACTTTCAGTCTCTGATCAGTGTGTGGGAAAAGACAGAAGTAATCAGATATCCACCCCTCTCTTTCTTTTTCTCTCTCTCTCTCTTCACCCTCACTCTTTTTTCTGCCAACCATCTCCCTGAAAAGAAAGACAAGGAGGCAAAAGACAATACCAAATTAAAGTCAACAAAAGCAGTAAAATAAAAACCCAAAACAAACAAAACAACATTTTGTGAAATAAAAGGGAGATATTATAAGAAATATTTCATTAGTCTATTTATTTAAGCAGCCATTCTGAATCCCAACAATGATTAATGACCTTCGGAGGGTATGTTAGAGGTTGCCGTAGGGTCAAAAGAATTTCTGCATATTTGTTAAATAATCCCTTCACCCTTCCTGTGCCCCCTTCTATCAGCTCTTGCACAAATCGGAGCCTGTGTATACTATTACTACTACTACTACTACTACTATATATATATATATAAGATATATATATATATATATTATTATATATATATATATATATAACTGAAAAAGTTGGAAAATTTATATTATTACTATTACTACTAAACTTTTCCAAAGCTCAAAGGCACTTTACAATATTAAAAAGAATTTAAAAAATGAATTACATTTAAAAAAATCTAATTTGTCAAATTTACTATGCTTTATGTGTGAAGCTTTTTGATATAGAATAAAATACTATATTCTCACATATTTACTTTCAGCCAAGAAAAGGCAAGAATGCACTATTTCTCCCCATTGGTCCTCTGGCTCCCCGTTCTTTTTTGTCTCATTCTTTCCCTCTCTCTATTTCTACAAATAAAACTAATTAGATTGGTGCTTTAAATATGCCAAAGCAATCAGCATCAAGCAGCAATAAATAGCAAAAGCAATTACAGAAGGAATATGTATGGCTGGAACATGTAACTATTGCATGAGTTTAAAATATGATATTGAATAAGCTAAAAAAAAAGAGTTGCAAGACACAGGTTATGACGTTTGCTCTTTTTCAACATCGGTGTCATCAATCTGTCAAACTGGCAACTACAATGTGATGGTTTTTCTGAACAAAGGTGGTAGAAACAGTTTATCTGTAAATCTAATCTACATTGACCTGACTTTACAGACTGTTGCATTCAATGTTAAATGTTAGCACTTACAGCTTTTCAAATATGAATTTGCTCCAGAGTCTGGTCCTTTTATACTGACACTCGCAACAGAGAAAGATGGGCAGAGGATTGTGATCATGATACCCTCATTCACGGTGATGGTGGATATAAAGTGCATTTGTCAAGAATGAGAGAGTCGGAGAAAGAGGAAGTTAGGAAGAAGAAAGAGAAAACATTAAGACTTACTAAGCACAGACCGATATTGCTTTCATTCTTTTCCTTTTATTCACATACTGACAGAAACCTAATCAGGGGAATCTGAATAAGCAGCCGATTCAAATAAATTGTTAATAAACACCCTCGTCTGACTAAAGGAGTGTGGCTATTAAAGATTGAATCATCAGACTGAGACATAGCATTAAAAATGGTCATTTTAAATAACCGTTTTGCTTGACAATCCATTTCAGTTTTCCAAATAGTGAGAATATGAGCAGTGTTATTTAATGCTGTGCGTCAGTTCAGCTGTAACTGTGTCAAAATTCACAACAACTTCTAATACAAAACAACTCTCATACAAGGGACCAATTCTCTGCTGAAAATTTAGGATGTGAAATGTAAATGCGAGAATTTAAACTACTACCTTTTAATGACTTGAGTTTGACTATAGTTGCTGTTTTTATTTAAGCTATAAACTTACATTTTCTTGCCCATTGGTAAGAAAGATTTGCTGCTATAAATAATAAGCATAATAGCTATTTAATTCTTGCTTAAAACCAGTTAAACTCTGCGGACCCGGATACGGGTCCAAATCGCATTAAAAATGTTTATGCTTCATTTACATAGCCTTCCTTATATGGTATCAGCCCATATATGGGTTCATTTGGAGTGTCTTCTTTACAAAGAATACCGTTTCTTTTGGTTTTTATATTCATAAAGAAGTAAAATTAAGCTTAGAAATGTATTCGTCCCACACACGATTTTCCGCCTAGCCATTGCGAACTTTTTTTTACGAAGAATGTGTATTTGATATATTTTTTACAATAAAGTCAAGTCATATATCACAAGAAAGCTCTCATTCTCAGGAATTTCACGATGTAGATTATTTCATTGTGTGACAATCACAGATCGAATTATCTTCGATTGAATTGCAATATAAAAAATATAAAAAAAACGGAATTTTTTATTGTGTAACATTTCTACTCGTAGCACTGCTTCAGTTAGCCGCAAACAGATACCACAAATATCTATAAACTCTATATTATCTTTTAGATTAGGATCTCTTCTTTCAAACAAGACCATTTTCAGGTTTCTGCGTGCTTCCATCGGTGAGATATTCGCGTTCTGTCCAGGTAACGGAATCCAGCGCGTCAGGAGATCACGGCTCTCCATCTCATGCCAGCGCGCATTCAGCCCTTCTGATGTTATAAAGATCTGCGGACAGTTCTGGGCTGCAATTGGTCAGATTACACATCACTCAGATCGGCCATGACAGACTTATTCTGTGAACTCTGACACCGCCGCGTCACCACAGTGGGCGAGAGAGGGGGGGTCTCCATCCGGTCGGTCAGCCAGTGGTCTGTGGAGAATGTAGTTCGTGAACACGAGAATTGAAGGCTTTTCTCCGCCACGGAAGAGTTGTAGCGAACGCGACTCGGATCCTTTCAGTCTATGATTATCATATTACAAGTTATATACGATGAAGAACGGTCAGCGCGCCGTGGAGAGGACTGAGCGCGCGTCTGGGGAGACTTTAGGAGCGATTCTCCGTGAGTTTGAGAGTGTTTCCCTTTGTTATGAAACGTGTTAGCTATATTAGCACGCTGATACACTGTTTGCTGACAGAAAAGTACAGTACATTATGCATTTCAGCAAGTATACAGTAAATGTACAGTAAATATAGATGGATTATTACAGTGGTGTGTAGATGAGCTAACATATGTTTGTTTGACGCTGTGAATGTAGAATGTAGCTGCCGGCTAGCGGATTAGCCCAGCTCTGGACCACGGAGGCAAGCAACGCTGGATGCAGGATGAGACAGAGATGTGGTGCTCAACTGATGCTGAGGTGAGAGATGCTGTGATCACTATCCCAATACAGAATGCATATAAATGGAATGATATAAAGCTGGAGGATATGGATTCTATTTTAGATTGTGATAGACCATATATATATATTATAATGTAGACAGTCTTGAGCATCCTGAAACAATTAAACTGAGTGTAGAAATCACAATATGACAAGTTTGGTTCAATTCGCTTGTGCCATTTTGTATATTACTACTTAGTAAAACATAAAAATGAAACATAATTCAATAAATAATCAATTAAAGTGCTTATGGCACAGAGTGCAATAGGATTGTGGGGTTAATGTGTTTTATAAAGCCTGTTTTTGCTAGGGAAACTCACCATGACACATTTCGATGCAAAATTGGACATTTTCAATCGCTTCACAAATAATGTTCTAACTCCTGTTTAGAAGCTGTTATTTGAAAGATTCTTTTTTCTGGTACTTTTTGGCGTGTAGTGGCATCAAACAAAGTAAATTGCAGAGAGTTGAGCCAAATAGAACCTGAATTACAGAATTTCAAAAAAAAAAAAAATTTAACTCCAAAAGCGCCAGTTTTTTTTGTGTTTATTGTAATATTTAAAAACTATATAATGTTATTTATAAAGAATTACACTCATATTTTGTAGTTCAAAGGGTTTTCTTTACTATTTTTTTCATTTCCTCCATTGTATGTGTGTAGGGCAAACATTTGAATTTGAGTATGAAAATTTTAGGCGAAAATACCAAAAAACGCCCAGAGCTTAAATTAATTGATGAGATTAAAACCCCAAACCCCACCTGTCAGGATTGGACCTGTTTTGTCCAGTGTTTCATTTCCTGTTTTGCCTTATTTGGTATTGTTCCTGTCCTCGTTTAGTTTGATTATGTTCCATTGATGCCACCTATGTTCCCCAATCATCCCCTGTATAAAAGTCCTAGTCAGTGTTGCCAATTAGGTACTTTGTAGCTAGATTTAACGACTTCCCTGCCCCTTTTGAGACTTTTTTCAAAAGTTTATGGACAAATATAGCAACTTCTTGGACAAACCTTATCTAAGTTCTCATCTTGCCCACTGATCTACGTTCATCTTTATATAGATCAGTGAATTTGCCATTGTGATGTCATCTAGTGTAATTTAGCTACCACTTTTAGCTACTTTCAATTGAAAGCAGTTGGCAACACTGGTCAGTTTGTGTTTGTCAGGTCTACGCATTCTCTACGTGTGTTGGCTCAAGCTCCTATAGTGGATTATCTCCTGTGTTTTGTAATTAAAGACTGTTAAATGTTTCCTCGTGACTCCAGCGTGTTCCCTCAACAGCGTGACGTGACAGAAGACCTGACCCAAAAACAGTTACCTCCGTGTTTTCCCCTCCGTTTGTTTTCTCGTTTTTCTCAGTATCTTTTTTCCCCCCCCGTTGTGTTCCCTAGATGGATGCCCTTCTTCGCCCTGAATACCTCCTCCTGCTGATGGAGCAGGGGGAAAAAGCTCTCGAGGACCATACTAGACTGTTCCAGCTGTTAGCATGCATCACCAGCTACCCGGACGACGTGGTTTGTGCGTTCTAAGACGCCAGTCTAAACATCGAGTGCAGAGCGCCGTCGTCCAAAGATGGTCCTCAAGAGAATTTCAGCGCGTTTGTGGAGTGGATTCTGGCAAGAAATGGGTCACCTCTCACCGTCACTCCCGAGGATGATCTCGCCAGATCCACTCCAGACCCAGAGCCCAGCCCACCATCTCCCCGCTGTGCGGAGCTAAAGCCCGAGCCCACCATTGATGGAGAGCCATTTCCCGCCGCGATCAGCGAGCCAGCTCCCCGGACGTAGAGCTGAATCCGTCAGCCCAGGTGCGAGAGCCGGCAACAATGCCAGCCATGAGGGAGAAAGCCGCGGATGGTGTGAGCACGGAGAGGAGCTTCACACCCTGCACTGCGGCTGAAGGTGAGCGGAGTATGGCGTGGCGAATGTGCCACACCGAAGTGGAGAGTGCTCCAGTCCAGAGCGCCCTCCAGTGCCCGCTCCTCATAAGCGCCCTCAAGTGTCCGCTCCTCCTGAGCGCCATCCTGTTCCCATGTTCAGCCTAGAGGGGGCTTCAGATCCAGAGTTTAGCCTGAATGCCCGGAGGCTCACAAATGCCCGCCCTCCCCCCTGCTCCTGCCTCCTCCTCCGCTGTCGTCTGGCAGCCCCTCTGCTCGCCCTCAGCCCACCATCAATACGGTGCGAGCACTGCGGGTCTGCCATCCTCCAGCGTTACCATGGCTGGAGAATCCTTCGCCTCCAGCCTCTGAGGCCCGGACTCCGCCTCGGCCCGTAGACCCAATGGCTCCACCTCGGCTCCTAGCTCCCTCACCTCCACTGTCACCTGTTCTCCCGGGCCTCCCTCCGGCTCTGCCTTGGTAGGGCGTCGACCCGCCATAGCCTCAGGACTCTGCTCCTCCGGCTGCACCTCGTCTCTCCGTCCCACCGGCTCCATTGGGCTCCTTCCTCTCAACCAGCTCCACCTTTGTCCTCAATCACTCCGGCTTCTGCCCGCGGATCTCCGCCGCAGTTTGCCAGAGCCCTCTGCTCCACCCTGGCCCCCCGGATCCTCGGCACTCCCGCTGTTATTATAAAAGTCCTAGGCTGTTCAGTATGTGTTTGTCAGGTCTACTCGTTCTCTACGTGTGTTGGCTCACAGTCCTATTGTGGATTATCTCCTGTGTTTCGTGATTTAAAGACTGTTAAACGTTTCCTCATGACTCCAGCGTGTTCCCTCAACCGCGTAACGTGACACACACACACAATCCATTACTTCTAGAAATGACATCTCTTCCCTGTCCTTGACCTGTAGATTGACTCGGCCCAAATGTAGCTTGTTCATTAGTGTTCTGCCTGACATCGTTTATGCATTACAAATTTGACACACACATATACAGTATATAAAAAAAAACATAGATGTCATAACCTAGAGGCTTAGTGCCAGGAGATCTCAGTTATAACACATCGCACACACCCAAAAAAAAAATATCTGTGCAGGTTTTGGCTGATTTATGGGCCAGATTGTGGGGGTAAATTACTGAACATGTATTAGGCTGTGTAATATGCATATTGTGATTCGGCCTTAGTTTGGGTGTGTATTGCTTTGATGGGGCTCTTAAGACTAAGAGCATATGATTTTTGAGTGTCTGCCCTATAGTTTACCATTATTACGATGACAAATACCTATATTTTGTATGTCCCGGGTCATCGATCGGATACAGGAGTCATTGCCTTTCCCTGAAGGAGCTTTGATAATGTCACCTACATTAGAAAAGGATACAGAAAAAGAGACAGGACACGCTGTACACTCATTTTAACCCTTTGATGCAGAAGTTATTCAATCAAAAAGGAAAAATGACTAGAATCTAGAAAAAAAGGAATATAATCATTCCCAGTGTTGTATTTTAAGAGTGTTACAGATCTGACAGCTATAGTGGACACCATGCATTAAGGGTTGTAATGTAAGCCAATAGCAATTTACAGGGAAGCAAAGAAGATACAAATAACCGTTACTGCATACAATTGTTGTAAAATAAAGTACTACAATAAATGATACATATACATTATCTCATATACACATAGTATATATGATACAGCATGAAATTGTTTAATTCAAATATTTAAAGTAGCATTTTTTTTTTGTCTAATAAATAGTCATAAGCACTGAAATTACATTTAGACCCAATGGGGAAATATAGTACATGGTGTTAGCTATAGTAGTATGGAAAAAACACAAGCACATTAACTGTTCTCTGAATAAACCAAAACATTTTAACGAATAATTAACATCAAGCATTAGAGGGCTAAAAATAGAGAGTCGAATTTGCCATATAAACAGAACTTTACGATTAGACTTACATTAAATTGAAAAATGTTTTTTAGCAAGCATAACAGAATAATATATATCTTCCTTATGCTCAGACCTTGTGGGAGAAAATCACTGAACATGTATTATGCTGTGTAATATGCATATGGCGAGTATAAATGTGTCCAAACACTTTTGCGGTCACTGCAAGTACAGAGAATATGAATGACAACCCATGAAAGCATCTCAGCATATTTTCATAGTTAGAAAAAAAAGACAGTAGTCAGGTTTTTGCAGTTCATGTAAACACAGTCAGTGTTCACAAAGGCCACACACACTGGGATTGTCTGGTTGTCTGTCTCACATACTGTGAGTCAGTTTGTTTTTTAATGCAGACAATGTTCAAATCTGTCTGACTCTTGGTGTCTCCCCAAGGGCATCCTTCAAGAAACAACATGTGCAGAGAGAGAGTGCATTCAAGAGCTTTTCCAATATCATTGCAATCGCTCATGGTAACACTGCAATAAGTTTGTTTTATATATATAATAAGGCACAGCATAAAAATAAAATGTTGGTAAATTTTGTAATCATGGGAAATCATGCTAGCAGTCCCACCCACAGACTTAAAATGAAAAAAATGTTTGCTACAACACAGCAGTGTTAGAAAGAAAGAAAGAAAAAGCTATATTGTTTTGACTATAAAAACATGTGCACCCTGACCTAAAAGACATTGCAAACCATGTGGTAAGACTGTGAAGACATCTTTTGTGTCGTTTTCGGCTATACTGCTTAAAGCATGATTAATAAGCTTGGCTGTCAGAATAATTAATATTCAATGAAGCCAGCATGGATGTCTGCAGGATGATGTGGCTTCAGAGGAGATAGGCCTGAACAAGGAAGCCCTCTGGAAAATTCCTTTACATCACACACTCTTTTCACATCTGCTGCATGTTTTGAGCGTTTCACTGAGTGAGTTTTTGACAGACACAACAAGAATGACACCTCTATGTTCCCTCCCAATCCAACTAAACTCTTACACAGATGAAGAAGAGGATAAGAGAGAGCGACGTTTCCGAGGAAAGGTGCAAACAACTTTAACTGTTTTGGAAATACAAGGCCATGATATGTGAGCCGTGTTCACAGATTATACTCATAACGTTGTTTGTTCTTCAGTAATAATGTAAAATGGTTGTGGGGGAAAAGAATGCATTTGAATATGTTATTGTAGTTATATTAACATGGATTAACATTTTATTAGTACTATGATATGTGCATCTCTTTCTTTCTCTCATTCTCTCTCTGGCAGTTTTATCAAAGTACCTATGTTTGACACGACTGCGGGGGGACCTATTAGCAGGCGATGCTGTGTAATCAATAAAGAACACATCAGAGAAAGAGAAAGAGAGAGAGATTAGTTTCAGCTTACTAGCTTCATTAGTAAACTCACACTGAGGTCATGACCTGCTGGTTATTCCCATCACTCTTATGTTGCCTGGATCAGAGTTGCAGTCCTTTCAGAAATTCACTCTGCACTATAGGAGCAGAGTCCTGCTGTTTCCCATCGCTGTGAGATGCATAATAGAAGTTTGTTTATAATGCAGCTTTCTAAAAGTGTGGAAATGTTTAATTCTTTGCTATCAACATGGATGAATTTGCATTATCCCTGCACAACTGACTATCAGTTTGTTGTACAGTATGTAGCAAAAGCCCTTATAAGGTCTTGTTGGTGATCTAAACACACTGATAATAAGCTGATAACATGTTATCACATATGTGTGCAATTTTATATGTGTGAACTCATGCATAATGATTAGGGATGTAATTGATAGATTATTATAGATATAGAATATAGAATTATACTGATATAGAATTTCCTGATTTGATTCTGATTTACAAGCTCTCGATTCAATTAAATTCTGAATTTTGATTACATTTCCTTTAATTTTGTTTACATGTAAAAGACATTCTCTATCACCTAAGGTAGACACTTCTAACTTGTATATAAAAACCCCCCCAAAAACCTTAGTTTTCAAAAATATAGAACACAGGAAAAAATAACTTATGCTACTATATAAAATACAAATATTTTATATAATATATTATACAATATTTTATTAAAATATTCCATATTTCATCACTGAAATCAGTAATGAGCGAATCTCACTCTTGGGATGCTGATTTATTAACTGTTTTAGGCTGTGATTCTCAAAAACAATGTAAGTTTTAGTAGAGCATATAAACCATTGGCACCAACTGTCTATATGATCCATGCTTTTGGGAAACTCATACCTGATGATTTCAGTGAGTTAATTTAGTAAAGGATTAAGGCTCAAATGGTACCTTAAGTGTCCTGAGTTTTAGAGTTATTTGCTCATAGGAGTCATTTGCTCATGAACCGGACTACGTTTCTAAATCAAACAGAGAATTAATATTTTACCCAGTCCTAATAATGACGGAAACACCAGAGAGTTTTCTTTACCATTATCACAAGGCAGCAATATCTCTTTCATGCACACACACAGACTCTCACCTGTGTTTCAACTTGTCAACTGTCTCAAGTTCCACCCAGTCCTAGCATTAAGCAGGCTGATTTCTGTCTGCAGGGCGGGTCAAAGTTTGAGTGAATTCCACTGTCCCTGTGTTTATGTGTAAACTTTTCAAAGGCTGAAAACAAGGCAGAAACACCTCACACCACAGAAGCACTCTGCCATTACCAGCTCCAACACAACCCAGAAAATTACAGCAGACTACAGCAGATACAGTCTGAGCCGCTCTGGAGACATTGTCTGTGGTAAGGAGGTTTACCATTGAGAATGGAAGGAGAGGGGGAGTGTAACCTTTTAAATTTAGGCAATTTTATGACACAACACTGGATACCCGGCTGGTGCCCACGGCTCCCTCCTCCCACTGTTAAATTCCAGCTTAAGGACCCTGCCAATCATTACAGTGAATGCGGTTCTCTCCAAGCTTGTGCTGGAAACACTGCATCTCTGTCAAACCCTACATTAACCCAAACACTATTGGCCTGCTGATCGTTTGCATGTTTGATTGCTGCTGGTTCTTATGTCGTTGGTGAAGGCATTTATTAAAAAAAAAGTTGGTGAACAGTATAATCAGACATCTAACCGCAGTCTGGGAACAGTACTACAGGAAATTGCCACCAGTAATCAGAAGAGAGGACAGGCCTAACTTGAAGCCAAAACCCAGCTGAATTATACATCAATATTATATTTTAAAAGAGTGTCTGTGTTTGTATTTGTGTGTGTGGTATCAATCCGTCAACAATATTACCATTTAGGCGGCACCATGGGAAGAAATTTCCAGGTACTAAGCTGCTGCCATTGGCCTAATCCTCAAAAATATCCTTTTACAACACATTGACTGCCTGTCAAATGGTGGCTTTCCATGTATATGTTCAACACAGACTGAAAAGAAACCAAAGGACGGTTTTTCAATTGGCGACCTCATTATCACTGATTCCCCTGACTAGCCTCCACAGAGCGGAATAGAATGCAAACGGTTTCCTAGCATACATCGCAGTGAAATTGTACACGGCAGTGGCTCGTTCACACCCAAAGCCACGGTGACAGACACAGTACAAAGCCACAGCACTCATAGAATCCACCCAGTAAAAAATGCATGCAGTGTATGAAATATGCATACCATCCTATGTCACTGTCTGCCACTGCCACACATCCGTGCCATGCTCGCATGGAGTAGCATCCATGTTCCTGCCCTCCTTCTCTCTATTTCCGGCCTTTAATGTGGGTTGACATAACAGAAACGGCTGTGGAAATAATTAAACAGAGGCTATTGTAAATCTATTCAGTCAGGACCTCACTACACCACTCATTTGCTTTACGCAAGTGACTAGCATGAGAATAGCAATAAAAAGCACTTGCAAAAAAGGAAGAGACACCGTACACCAAGCGATATTGTTTAAGAATTAAACGCCCCAAATATCTTCAGGAAATAGGAGTGTTTTGCTATGGATGCAGCCTAATCGCTTAAGTCATGGTGGTTTGAGGGGGAATGTTTTCATGTTTTAAGAGGCTTGGTTCCACTTTTCTCCACCACAGAAATCATTCTAGACAGGAGCTTCTTTCCCTCTCTCTCCTTCTCTCTCCATGGATGCTTGGCAGAGTATACAACCAAAATGAAGAATTATTCTTCAAGATAAAGACAATGTGAATGGTATGAAATACATTTAAATCAGTATATAATATTTCTATCATCATCATTTACCATTCAAAAGTTTGGAAAACTATTTTTATTGTTTTTGAAAAAAGTATCTTTCTCCCAGTGCTCATTTATTTAATCATAGAATATGAGGTCAAAATTGTAATAGGTACACCATTTATTGCAACTTTAATGTAACATTTTTTTGTGTTTTATAAATGGTTCTCGTATGTCTAGGATCATATGAAGCTATTTAACCGTGATGGTAAACTGAATTTTCGTGATCAGATATGCCTTCGCAATCCTTCTGATATGCTGGACATATGATGCTCCAGAACATGTATTTACTATCATGTTTTGGTCGGATTTCTTTGATATATAAAATTCCAGAACGCATTTATTGGATAAAACTTTTTATGTACTGTATGTTTTCCTGATAGTTTTCGTTGTACAAGTCTTTAATGTTATCAATTTACTGAAGCTTGTACCAATTATTTAAAAGTTCGACATTTAAGGTTATTATTTTGCTTTGCTGTGGTGAAGGCTACAGCACAGACTTTTTGAAAAAACGGAAATAGCAAAAATATCTATTTTAAGAGTTTATGTAGCAAGTCAAGAGCGCAGACGCCCCACTCTCACATACGGTTCTCGAGCTGTCATTGGGGTGGTACCTTTTCAAAAGGTACATTTTTGTAACTATTAGGTTCTAATATGTATACTTTAAGTACCAATATGTACCTTTAAGTTACCAAAATGGACCCTTTAGGTACAAATATGGGGAGCAGGTACCTTTTGAAAAGATACCGCCACAGTGACAGCTGTTGTACCTTTATTTCTGAGAGTGCAACTGCTGTCTGAATAACATGTATACATGCTGGACAAAACTGAGCTACAATCACATTATCTAGATCTGTAAGTCCGACTTCAGACAAAACAAAACCGGACAGTCAGAACAATTTCAATTGTACTAAAGTGTTTTAAAATGGGAAAAAATATATATTTTAGACAGGCAGAAACTGTACATTTTATGTGCACGCAAACATGTAAACAGTAAGTTCAGACAAAAAGACCTTCATTTGCACACAAAGGACTGTGCTGTTATATAACAGGAATTGACGGGCTATCAGTGACTGAAAGGTGGATCAGTTACTGAAGCAGTCCAATTTAGCCTTGCAGCTAGAGGCAACACCATAATCCACCTTAAACCTCTCTTCTACTGTACTCACAATAGCTCTCAAGTGTGTGTGCGCGATGGGAGTCTTAGACTTGCCCACCACCCTGTGGCCATATGGGTCTGCTGCCCTGCCTCTCAGGTATCTCATTCAAGTGTGTGTTACCTGAAGAACAGGTATGTGTTACAGAGCAGCGTGGCAACAGGTGGCACTAGCGAAGTGTCTGGACTGACTGGCTCCAGTGACTTTGTGACGGTGCCGGGACAGTTTACCTCAGCCTTGTTCGAAGGAGCGCTACACAATAAGAGCTGTCACAAGGCATGTAATGTGTTTTGTTTTTGGTTGAAATCGATTCTGTTCCTTTTTTTTTGGGGTCGGGAGCACTCAGGCCTAAACCTTGATTGAGTTTCATGTGAAAGCAAACACTGCTTTCAAGTGCCAAATTTTTAACAGCCATTTAAGTTGCCAAAAGAGTTCATTTTGTTTTACTTGCGACATCCACCCTTTCACACTAACCCAAAGCTCACGTCCCACCCTGCTCTCGGTATCTTTCTTTCTTTCTCACACACGCATACTCTGGAACTTTCATTATGTAAGGTGGATAAAAATACTAACGCACGCTGTGAATTTATGGTTCTCTCTTAGCTGCCATGAAAAATATGAACGTTTTCAGGCTGTGCTCTGAAACCGGAGTAAGAAAACAGACCAGACCACAGAGTTTACACACATACCACAACAGCATAGGGCTCTCAGCGAGATCACTCAAAACACACAGAAACACACAGACACATGAACAGAAACACACACTAAAAAGCATAGCGCTCTCAGAAAGATTTTCTCTAAAACGCACACACCCACACACACACACCTGCAGATCGCACCTAAATCGAACATAATGCATTGCACGGAGACCTTGTGATTGTAAAACCACATATGCACACACTCACGCACACAAATGTCTCTTTTATACTTCATGACTTTTCCCCCAATGCTATTCACAAGTTTTAGATAGCATCAAACCTGGAGCACTCAAGTCTTGCCTCAAACCATTACTGGGCTTTTATGATGGTTTACGTTATGCCATTTAAGTTCATTCTGCAGGGCATTACCCTCCTATCCTAACTTTTCCCGCTCTCCAAAATGACAAGTGCTCTTAAGGGAGGAGAGCTATTTGTTTCTCTGAATATAATCTAGCGCTTCAGCTCTCTACATGAGAGCAGCGTCATGTAGCTACATGATGACTCAGCTTGGTAAATCTGTCATTACCAAGCTAATGCTATGCTAATGTGCTCAAAGTGTCTGGCTTTAAAGACGTACGCTGCCAGTTGTGCTGTGACCCCAGGGAAGTCACTACAGAGATAGCAAAGCCCATGTGGGTCCAAACTAGATGCCATTTTACTGATTTTGAACGCAGGGATAGGACTAGCATTGACCTTATCAATTGACAGTGTTTTTAAAGGGTCTCGATTCTACACACACTATTTACAGTTGTTTGAACTAAATCGTTTGTTGGCAGTGTTGTACCACAACCACCATGTTCATGCTAAAAATCCACCGCTAGTGTTTTTTTTTTTTACCTACTACTAAATCTCTTTAACCCCTTTCTCAATCCGAGCCGATCTCAGATGCCTGCTGTTGACGGCACAAAAACTGCCCCTCCCCGATAATTGATTGACAGTAAGCTTTGCATCACGACTGACTGGCGTCTTACCGGCTCAGGACCCCGCCCTGAGTGAGCTTTCCATCAGTCCGCCATTGTTCACCGCCGGAGGCAGATGTAGACAGATGACTCCTAATTGATGAGTGTTCATGTTTGTTTGTACATCGTGTAAAAATAAAGGTTCTTCAAGTTCATTCAAGCAATGCCATAGAAGAACCATTTTTTGTTCCACAAAGAGCCATTCAGTCAAAGGTTCTTTAAAGAACTTTCTCTTTCTTACCTTTTTATAATCTGGAGAACCTTCTTTCACCACAAAGAACTTTTTGTGAAACAGAAATGTTCTTCAGATATTAAAGGTTCTTCTGGACCTTTAGACAAAAGGTTACTTCTATTAGCGCGTGAAGCATCTGTACTTAATAAGAGGGTCATGAATTACAAGAGCAGTGCTTCATTTACTTCCGACATCTGAGTCTGCATCGACACGTCAGTGATTACCTTGTTGTTTTCTGAAGGGAATGTGCCCCCGGTACTACGTAAGTGCGTTTGGTATGTTCTCGTCGATCATTTCGTGATCGCGTCACCTCACAGAAAGTGAGTAGACGTTTTTTTTTGTATGACTTTGCAAATCGCCTTTTCCTAATTGTTCTACCTATAGGGCCAGTTTCAATGATGCCGCTAAGGAAACAGTCCCCAGATAGTGGCCTGCGGAAGGAGGGGCGGGGTCAGCAGACGCATCATTACATTTAAGGAAAATGCTACAACGTCTTGCTCTGAAAGAGCTTGTTTTTAGACGAGTAAAAATTTCTGTTTTTGTATTACCCAACCAGTTTATAAATTTGTTAACCAACACTGTCTCAAGACTTTGTCATTGGACCCTAAAGACTTGCATAGGGGTCCTGACTTGTGGAGAATGGGCATCCTATGACCCCTTTAATGATAACATATTTAAACACTTGTGGTACTAATGCAGAGCAATAAAGAAGAATTCTAGACAAATTCATTATTTTAACAGTTTTAAAATACTAGAAGTTTAAATATTGTAAAAACTTCAGATTTGTTCCTTTCTAAGCAGGACAAAATTTATAATTAATTTAAAAGTTCAAAACCTTTTGTAGTAAAAACATGACATTATATGATTCTCTTTGAATTTAAATTCATTTTGTTTACAATCATTTAAATTGCAATTCTGCAATTTGGAACCTCATTTCAAATTCAGGAATTAAATAGGAATTTAACAGGCATTTTCAATTCAATTCTGAATAGTACACAACCCCGTTTGTTAGTTCTGTTATAAAACACTGATATGCATGCAGGATAATTATGCCCCATGACTAATACTGATGCTGTATTGATCAGTTTTATTGCTCTTACAGATCACTATTTATGGGTTGAAATGTAGAGTGGACACCTGCGCATGAGATTGGGTAAAGATGACCTTTGACACCAAATGCTGAACCACCATACAAATCATAGCATTTCTGAATTACATTGGCAAGTCAAACTACAAATGCCAACACCTGCAAAGAAACATTCTTATCCTGAGGCAAGATGAAAACATTTCAATTACTTTGTGAGTCTTAAAGTAAGAAATATCCTATTTTTCCACACAATGCCTCTAATGCTGAGAGACATAGTCAAAGTGATAAAACATGTCCTTGCTCCACACCTGTCTATAGCCTCGTACAGATCCACACAATTATGACTTAAAATCCCACATAAAGCATCAAAGATGCTATTTAGAGGAATCCCTCCAAGGTCATAGCGAGACATGTGTCTTTGATTGTGTTGTGATGGAGAGCTCCAGTATAGTACTATGTGTACAGGTGTAACATCTTCAACCACTTAGTACTTATCCATGAAGTCAGACTAATAATTCTGTGCCGGGGGGGGGGGGGGGGAGGGGGGGGGGTGATTTTATTTCCAAGAGGGATTTCAGAACATGAGCTTGTCAGTTATCTCAGATGGTTTACTCTTATTAATAACCAACACCCAGCATTTCTTCCCCATCCTTTTTGATAGCTTACAGGGGGGAAAAAAACTACAACAGTGTGATTGATTTTTGAAACTGATTGATTAGTAATCTTACCCATTTACCTGTGGGCTATATGGCCCACCGTCCAAAGGATGTCCAGAGAATTACTTGTCTCATTGAGCACAGTTGATGGCATCCCCATGACAATGATGTCCAGCCTCTTAGTCAAAATGCAAAAAGACAAAATACACCTTTCAGACGCTCTAAAAAAATAATGTGATTGTAAATTCTTGATTAATTAAAGTGATGATGGTGAGAAATGAACTAACAAAGGACATTTCTTCTGACATTCATAATTAAAAAAGACTTTCTTGTGCAACATTAATCAACGTCAGGAAAGGTAATGCAAGCAAGCGAGAAAGAAAGAAACCATGTTCCTCAAGGCTGTGTCTGGATTGCCTTTTTGGGCGAGATAGGAGTCAACATGTTTTGAAACATCAAAGGGGAACCTGATACCTTAAGTATAAGAAGATTAGCACTTGCCATGATCTTGAGCTTAGGCTCCTCCAAGACTCCCAGCATCCAGGCCCAGAAGGGACAATCACCTACGAATTGGCACCAACATCTTCACATTTATGTAAAGAGTGTAAGTCCACAGCTTTAAAACCTGCATGAAGACATGGACTAGAATTACTATATTGAAGAGGCAAAAAAGGAAAGCATGATATGATATGGCATATACATATAGCACTCAAATGAAGTCTGTTCAAGGATCTCAAAACAGACAAATTCAGTACAATATGTTAATGTAATATGGTATTTTTGTTAATGCAAAAAAAAAATTTGCATTATGCAGTATTGTGAACTCAACTCGACTCAACTCAACTCAAACTATATTTATAAAGCACTTTCAACACCACGACTGGAACCAAAGTGCTGTACAGAAAAAGATAAGAGAAAAAAAATAATAAGAATAAGAATAATATAAAAACAAATGAAAAATAATAATAGTAAAACAAAATAAAAAAAATTATAAAACTAGTAGATTATTAACTGGTCGCAAATATCATACACATCTACACACTTTCAAAAGCTAAGAACCACTTGTGTTTTAAGCTAACTCCTGAAAACACCCAAGTTGGAGAAGTTCTAATAGACAGGGAAGGCAGTCCAAGCCTAGCTCTTGCCACAGGACGCATGGAGTCCCCTGTACATTTTAAAGGAACGCAGATCGCGGACATATGAGTAGTTGTTCATTTGAGCGGCAGAGACTGCTAGGCTGACGGAACTACATAAATTTAAATCGGAAACATAGTTCAGGTGATACTCCCCTGCACACCTATAACCCACAGCAACGCTTTGAAGTGAATTCTGTATCTTAAAGGTAACCGATGCAGTTTGATTAACGCAGGAGTAATATGCTCTCTCTCCCCTTTGTACTTGTTAAAAGTCTGGCAGCTGAATTCTGAACAAGCTGCAAATGAGAGAGAAAGAGGCTTGACTCACCCAGATACAACACATTACAATAATCCAAACGAGATGACACAAAAGCATGAACAACATTCTCCATATCTTCAAAAGAGAGGATGGACTTCAGCTTAGAAATTGACCTTAGATGGAAAAAGCTATTTTTAACAACAGCATTAATTTGTCGGTCAAATTTGAGCTCAGAGTCAAAGATGACACCAAGGTTTTTTACACAGGACTGTTTCTTCCCAGGAAACTGCCCCAGGCAGTCATAGATATCATTAACATAACCCTTATTACCAAACAAAATCATCTCTGTCTTATCTTCATTCAATTTAAGAAAATTATTTGCCAACCAGCACTTAACCTCTGTCAGACATTGATGCAGAGAGTGCAAAGCACATTTATGGTCCTGTTTCAATGGTAAGTAAATAAAATAAAAAAAACTAACAATCTTCTTGTTTAATTTAAATTTCTATATATACTCATATATATTTAGACATAAACAATAATATATTTACTGTATAAAATGATATTAACCTAGAATAATCAGTGCTGTGAAAATTATTCATCAGTTAACACATTACGTATCATGCACTAACAATGTCAACAAACCAGGGCAATTAAATAGATTAATCGCATCCAAACTAAAAGTTTTTTAACATAATATATTACTGTGTATATTTATTATATCTATATATTAAATACCCAAAACATACATGTATAGTATTACAAAATACTGGTAATATACATTTATATGTATAAATAATATAAATGTTATAATATCTATATCTATATAATATATATTCTTGAAAGTATCATGCATGTGTTTGTATTTATTTATACATAATAAATATAAACAGTACACACTCATATATTATGTTAACGAAAACTTTTATTTTGGATGCGATGAATCGTGATTCATCGATTTGACAGCCCTATAACAAACTGAACCTTATTTTTTTTTCCAGCAATATACATACATGGACATTTTTTTTCACAAGCATAATATTGTTACATATATCAGGATATGTATTGCTTTACATCAATAAATGTTGTATTGTACACATTTATTTTTATTACTAAGTGTAAAAACCCCCATGTAATGCCATTCTAGGTGTGACTGTCAAGCCCACCTCAGACTGAGCCACAATGATAATGTGAAACACCCACACAGCGCAGAAGTTTCAGAGATTAAACTCAACACATGATGACAATCACCCTCACACATCTGACATGCCTTACCCACAAGCTTCTCAGAAATACACTCAAATAGTAGGTACAAATTCAGTGTAGGTGTGTGTGCTCAAATCCTGTGGGTGACAGCGGTGACACTAATACACTACTCTTGATCTCACCTATTACAGGTGTGAGCAGACAGCAGTTCTACCTGTGTTGTCACTCTAGTAGCCTTGCACTCTGAGCCTCTCAATGGGGGTATGAGGAAGAGAATCGAGCCCCACACCCTAAGACAGCACTCATATCAGTGGTCGTGCAGCTCAAGGAAAGACACTGAAATAGGAACCCTGGAGTGAGCCTGTCTTAGGCTGAGTGCTGGATCGACAGGTCTATTCATCACACCCGGAACTGGGACATCAGAACAGAAGCTCACATGCAGACTAAGCCCCATGGAAATGCAACAAGAAGAGGTAAATAAAAAAGACGGAGGAGAAAAACAATAAACAGAACAAGAAGAGAGAGAGTAACACTTCCTGGCCAGGACATTGAGTTGGTCACACAGAAAAAAGTAGAAAAGTTTTTCTTGCTTTGACACTTTAAGAGAGGGCACTGAATATATAGTGTGTTCTGTTTTACTAAAAATAAATTGTATGCACAAACAAGCTAAGACTGCACTGAACAGAAAATTATCTGTTACATTAGTTAACGTCGTATTGAATAGGATTAATTAGAAAAGTCAATTCTCATATAGCTTCTTGTATTTTATATACAGTTGGTACGGAAAGTATTCAGGCCCCCTTAAAATTTTCACTCTTTGTTCTATTGCAGCCATTTGCTAAAATCATTAGTTAATTTTTTTCCCTCATTAATGTAAACACAGCACCCCAAATTGACAGAAAAACAAAGAATTGTTGAAATTTTTGCAGATTTATTAAAAAAAAACTGAAATATCACATGGTACTAAGTATTCAGACCATTTGCTCAGTATTTAGTAGAAGCACCCTTTTGATCTAAGCGCCTGAGTCTTTTTGGGAAGATGCCACAAACGTTTTTTTTTTTGTTTTTTTCCATCTCTGTTTGTGGATCCTCGCCATCCTCCTTGCAGATCTCCTCATTTCTCGCGGTCAGGTTGGATGGTAAACGTTGGTGGACAGCCATTTTTTTAGGTCTCTCCAGAGATGCTCAATTGGTTTAAGTCAGGGCTCTGGCTGGGCCATTCATGAACAGTCACAGAGTTGTTGTGAAGCCATTCCTTCATTATTTTAGCTGTGTGCTTCGGGTCATTTTCTTGTTGGAAGGTAAACCTTCGGCCCAGTCTAAGGTCCTGAGCACTCTTGAGAAGGTTTTCGTCCAGGATATCCCTTTACTTGGCCGCATTCATCTTTCCCTCGATGCAACCAGTCGTCCTGTCCCTGCAGCTGAAAACACCCCCACAGCATGATGCTGCCACCAATATGCTTCACTGTTGGGACTGTATTGGGCAGGTGATGAGCAGTGTCTGGTTTTCTCCACACATATCGCTTAGATTTAAGGCCAAAAAGTTCTCATCAGACAAGAGAATCTTATTTCTCACAATCTTGGAGTCCTTCATGTGTTTTTTAGCAAGCTCCATTCGGGCTTTCATGCGTCTTGCACTAAGGAGAGGCTTCCGTCCGGCCACTCTGTCTTAAAGCCCCGACTGGTGGAGGGCTGCAGTGATGTTGACTTTCTACAACTTTCTCCCATCTCCCGACTGCATCGCTGGAGCTCAGCCACAGTGCAGCTTCTGGGTTCTTCTTTACCTCTCTCACCAAGGCTCTTCTCCCCGATAGCTCAGTTTGGCCGGATGGCCAGCTCTATGAAGGGTTCTGGTCATCCCAAACGTCCATTTAAGGATTATGGAGGCCACTATGCTCTTAGGAACCTTAAGTGCAGCAAAAAAAAAATTGTAACCTTGGACAGATCTGTGCCTTGCCACAATTCTGACTCTGAGCTCTTCAGGCAGTTCCTTTGACCTCATAGTTCTCATTTGCTCTGACATGCACTGTAAGCTGTAAGTAGACAGGTGTGTGGCTTTCCTAATCAAGTCCAATCAGTATAATCACACAGCGCTTTGCTCAAATGAAGGTGTAGAACCCTCGTCAAGGAGACAAGAAGAAGGGACACAACCTGAGTTAATAATGGTGTCACAGCAAAGGGTCTGATACTTAGGACCATGTGATATTTCAGTTTTTTCTTTTTTAATAAATCTGTCAATATGTGGTTGCTGTGTGTACATTAATGAGGAAAAAATATTAACTTAAATGATTTTGGCAAATGCCTGCAATATAACAAAGAGTGAACAAATTTAAGGGGGTCTTGATACCTTTCGTACCCACGTATATATATATATATATATATACTATATATTATATATATAATTATAATATATAGTAAGATATATATATAATTATCTCATTAGAACCTTTTGGGTTTTTCTCAGGTGTTTTTATTATCACCTCATGAAAACCAATGTTTCTGTATAATAATATATATATAAACCCACATATAATATAATATAATATAATATAATTAAATATTATATTATAATAGAATGATCTCTATATATTATAGATAGAGTATATAATATATATATATACAAATACATAAAAAGCATTATTTTACTGCTTTTATGTATTTTAAATACATAAAAGCATAAATAATGTTATTGTGAAATGATCAAGGCATTGATAAGTCTCTCGCTGCTTCAGAAATACTGCACATCAAAGGCAAGTCATTCTACATTTAGAAAGCATAAAGTGTTTGACATGTTGTGAACAATTAATGACAAAAACAGAAAAGGCTGGACTGTTTATGCGGGTCCCTCAGCCCTACTGCATTCTGATCTCTCTCTTTATCTCCGTCTCTCTATTTCTCTCGCGCGATCTCTCTCAGGAGTCACACTACCACAGACTCATCTCTACTCTGACCTGGAACAAGAGTGAGTGTTTGATCATTGCTGTACCACTTTCATTCTGTCATAAAGACGAACTCTGAATGCTCAATATTAAACAGCCATAAAATATTTTTTAAAGAAAACACACAAGTGAAAATTCATTATACATCAAGTGATCAAACTGGCATAAACTATTCAGAAAGTAAACCGATCTTCCCATAGCAGAGAGGAAATGAGGGCAACCTCACACGCATCATAAATGCGCAGATCTGCTGTGGGTCTGTGTGTCTAATATCTCCAAATCGTGACATATCATTAGCCATAGTGTGCTAAGAAAGGCGTCTGAACATGAAAAATAATCTTGCTGTTAATTCTGTCACTCCTTTAGAAGCCATCAGGACACCCGGAGAGGGTCTGGAAGAGATATGGACTAATTATATTGGTGAATATGTCTTTAGGAAAAGGTTTTGAATGTCACTGAATGAGTGTGTGTAACATGGCGTATTTGCGAGGATGTGTGTGTGTGTTTGTATGTGTAACCAAGGAAATCCAGACACCTCATTAAGCCAAAGTCCATCTAGACTGAAACTAATTTAAGAGTTCCACAGCTTAGCTGGGCTCACATGATCCTCACATCCTTCATTAGAAACTGACAGTGCCGGTTTTGTCATCATTAAACAGCAGTCTGAGCGATCTCTTCTGAAACTCTAGAGAACACACGTGTGATTACTTGGGCCTTTATGCTGGTGACTTAAGCAAAAGTCTCTATTTGCTCTCTATGTCCATGTGAGTCATCATGTATTCAAATGTCTCAATGTGACTGCGGTTATTACTTCATACGCAGTGTCAGCGAATAGCTCCTCTTGCCTGGCAAACAGATCTGTGTGATGTGATTATGACACTTCAGATCTCGTTTCTCAGAGTTATGGATGAGACACAGGACAGTGTCGGGTTTTAGTGTGTAGCACGGCCACATAAGAGGGATATATTTATAAAGCTGTTGGTTAAATACTAATTTGATTGTTGATGTGTCACAGCTGTTATTGATGTATCTTTTGTTTGTATTGCCCCGTCGAGTGTGGTGGACCCTGTTTCTTCTCGCGAGAGTTCGCTCGCGACGTGCCAGGGAATCCCCGTGACGTCACATCGACCAGATGATTTGACACGTCCGATAAAAGAAGCCGGTTAGCGGCGTTCATGAGCTACGCTCAATGTGCTCACTTGGATACACTACGATCGATCGTCTCCTACATGCCGCTGTTATGTGCTGTGAACTTTGTGGAATTCTCAGCATGGAATGGTCAAGTTTGTTGGACTATTGGAGTTGGATTTCCTCACAGGACAGCGCTTCTTCCCTCCACCGTGCCCCGACTCTTACAAGTTCCCGTGAGGCCGAACTGAACCCACACACACCCTGACACCCACATACTATTGGACTTTCAAGGACAGTACGCACACACACTCATACATTGATTGTACATAACGTTTTTTTTGTCTTCTTGTGAAATACACTCTGGGTTGGCATTCATTATTTTTGGTAGTTATTTTTTGTACCTGCATTCCTTCAACCCCACTATTAAGAGGTAAACCGAACAAATTCTATTTGTGTAGCCTGCCTTATTTAGGCTGAGCCTTACATATTGGTGGCCCGTACGGGGAACCTCTTTGGTTGTGTTTGTTTGGTTTTGGGATAATTATCATTATGGATGTGACACATGCTGATCTGGTTACTGATGTTAATATTGTGAACACTGAATACCGATAATCCAAATACACCTGTAAATGACCAAGAGATTCTTGAACAACCAGATGTGGATTTTCAGCAGGCCCATTTGCAACCAGGCGCAATCCTACTGCTGAAATAACATCTATAAGCTCATTATACATTTCTGACTCTGATCAATCTGATGATAATGATGATGAAGGGAGCAATATTTTAAGTGGTGAAATAGTACAGACAATGCAGGCAGACATAGCACAAGTAAAGATGGATTTATTGGCCCTCAATAAAAGAGTACAAAATATAGAACATGATTTTAAACAGTCAATAGACAGTACAGTAAACCGGGAGACCAGTTTCAGGCAGGCCGTGGACGCTAGCTTGGCTGGGTTGGAGGACTATTTCCTAAAATCACTGGAAAGATTAGAAAGGGCTGTAACGGAATGTTTTCTGAGGAGAGATGCTAAATGGGAAAGTCAAATGAAAAAACTAAGACTCACCAGTACACCCACACTCTCCAGATTACAGACCTACTCACCAACTTCCTCCCACATTTCTCCGATCTATTGTCCCTTGAGCCCCCAGGCGATAATACTAAGCAGAAGGTCCAACTCATCCACTCAAATACTACTTATGAGGTAATCCTTCCTGTGCATACTCACGCCATATGTGGCTTACCGCCTCAGTGCTTGGCTCATCCCATTTTTGCGCGTCCTCCCTACGCCATAGATTCCCCTCTTTCGGCGTCCTGCCACCAGACAGCAAAGTGCTCCAACTTCCTTGAGCCGTGCGAGGAAGCTTCCTGGATGATCAGGCCCTCCTCCCACGCGTTGAGCTCTCGGTACGCTGGTACGTCTTGAAGGTACCCGCTCTGAGCTGGTAGGAAAGCCGAGAAGCCAAGGAAAGATTTGGCAGTCCTTCAAAAGGATTCCAGCGGCTTTTCTTTCATACTACCTCTCGGAGGTGAGGAGAAGCGGAGACGTTGGTCCTCCGCCGCGACAAATGCTGAGGGGCATTGTGTCCTGTGATTACCGGCTCTCTGTCTTATGTGAAGCCCGTCTCTGAAGAAGGAGCAGTCACCGCATCCTAAACTACATCAAGGCCCAGGGTTGCAGGATGCCTACTGGGACAGTGGAACACAGGGAGCAGCTGGTTAAGAGTTGGTTCAATGGTGGAAGGGATTGCATTGGAGTCGAAGGACTACTCGGCAAAAGTTGTACACAGTGGCAAGGAGAAATGAAAAGGCTTGCAAGACGTACGAGCACAACAAACCTTGCCGGACTGACCCTGGCAACCCCATCTGGTCACATCTCTCCTCGTCATTCATGTAAGGGTGAATGGACAGGAGGTGAAGGTGGTCTTAGACACGGGAAGCACTTACACCCTGATGCAGGAGAGCCTGTGGAAACAGCTAAAGACTAAGAGTTCACCAGTCATTACCTCGGCCCCGCAGAGATTCATAATGGTAGATGGAACGATTCACCAATCCAGAGATCTGCAAAAGTTTCTGTATCACTGGCATGATCAAGAGTGCTTGGTGGATACATATATACTGAAAGATAATCACCTTGCCTTTCCCCTTATTGCTGGGTTGGACTTCCTGAACGCCACTGGAGCTGTTTTGGAAGTGGGACAAGGCAGGTATGGCTTAACATCTGGAAAAGGATATACATATTACCCTTTCCTGCCATCACAGGTTCCATTAAGTCTGTCTCCACCCTCGGGACAAGCTCATTCCCTCACAGCTGCTAAGTTGAATTTATACTACGCCTTACCAACAACTGGCAGACTTCCCAAACTCATGTCCTTCACCCCAGAGACTACACAATGGGACTCTGACAATCAGGAAGAATTGAGGCAGCTGATCTCCAACTGGCCACGCACCACTTCGAACATCCTGGGTAAAACATCAGTAGTACAACACAAGATTACTTTGACTGACGATATACCTATCAAATCCCGGGCATGCAGAGTTTCACCCCTCAAAAAACAGATCATCGAGGAACAAGTTGACCAGATGATCCAGGACAACATCATCGAGCCCTCCTTCTCGCCTTGGTCATCACCCGTGGTCCTGGTCCCCAAACCTGATGGATCGTACAGGTTCTGTGTGGATTACAGAAAGTTAAACAGCAACACCGTACCCAACACTTGCCCGATGCCTTTGATTCATGACATCCTAGAATCCCTGGAAGGTGCCTCCTGGTTCAATGCATTGGCAGGTGGAGATGGAGGAGGTGAGTAAAGAGAAGACCGCTTTTATTACCACCAAAGTGCTATTTCAGTTCAAGTCTATGCCATATGGGCTCAGAAACTCTGCAGCCACCTTCCAGCGTTTGATGGAGAGAGTTCTGGCAGACTTGAGGGCAAAAATGTTTTGTCTACATCGACAACATTATCATGGTTAAAAACATTAGATCAACACATCCAAGACCTTAATACTGTTCTCCACAATTTCACCCAAGCCAACCTGACGCTGAACATTAAGAAATGCCACTTCTTCAAGCAACAGCTCAAGTTCCTCGGCCATATAGTCTCAGAGAGGGGGGTGGAGATTGACCACGAGAAGACCAAGGCCGTGGCTGAGTTCCCTCCTCCGCAAGACCTCCGAGCTCTGCAACGATTCCTGGGCTTGGCCGGGTGGTACCATAAATTCCTTTCCCATTTTGCTGCCATCACTGCTCCATTGAACCACCTCAAAAAGAAAGGAGTTAAGTGGGAATGGACTCCAGAATGTCAAGATAGCATGAATGCACTTAAACAAGCATTACAAAACTCACCTGTACTCATCCAACCTCAACAAAAACTTCCAAGTGCATACGGACGCGAGTGATCTAGGACTGGGTGCTATCCTCACTCAACATGCTGTGGAAGGAGAAAAGGTGGTGGCATATGCCTCACAAACTTTAACAGGTGCCGAAAGAAATTATAGTACGTCTGAAAAGGAATGTCTAGCTGTGGTTTGGGCTGTTGAAAAGTGGAGGCATTACCTGGAGGGGAGGCCGTTTGATGTCTTTACGGATCATGCTGCACTCGCCTGGGCCTTCAACTGCCCCAAAACCTCCTCACGCCTCACACGCTGGACTCTCCGGCTGCAACAATTCAACTTTCAGGTTCATCACAGGAAAGGCGGCCTCAACATGGGGCCAGATGCCTTGTCCAGGATATGCGAGACACCTTCTAGTCATGCTGTCCCATGTCTTTCCATAACTTCTCATCACTCGTCTACCTTATCACATTCATTGGAAGAAATTGCTAAAGCTCAAGCTGTGGATCATACCATCACTCACCTGCAGTCTAGAGACCAACCTCGCTCAGCCAAAGAACAGCCCATCACCTTTGAAGACCACCAAGGAGTGTGGTACCGCAAAGTTCCTTTAAAAAAAATACGGGAGAAAAATATCAGTTGGTAGTACCACAATCTCTAATGACTGACTTCCTGCATTATTACCATGACAATCCCCTAGGAGGCCATCTTGGACAGCTAAAAACACTGCTGAAAATCCTGGAGGTGGCATGGTGGCCGTCCGTCAGGAGGGATGTTTGGCACACATCAAAAGCTGTGAGGTATGTCAGAAATACAAACCCAGTAATACAAAACCATCTGGAATTTTACAAAGTTCCCAGATCACTGAGCCGGGACACTCTAGGGATTGATCTAATGGGTCCATTCCCCACCAGTAAGAAATGGAACACTTACCTCCTCGTCATTGTGGACTATTTCACGAAGTGGGTGGAGATGTTTCCACTTCGGGATGCCAAGACCCTGAAAATAGTGAAAATCATCAGGGAGGAGATTTTTACTCACTGGGGAGTTCCTAAGTTCCTGGTGTCTGACCGGGGTCCCAGTTCACCTCCCATCTGGCGATCTGTGCAGACAGTGGGGTTTGTTCGAGACTAAACAACACTATTCACCCCAAAGCACTTACCAGAAAGAATCCACCGTACTGAAAACAATGATTGCCTGCATCTGTGAGACAACACATCAACTTGGTACCATTGGCTACCATCACTTTCTACACCGCCCAGCAGGAGAGCATGGGGAAGACCCCGGCTGAGATCATGCTGGGTAGTCAAGTGCTGGGACCTCTGGAACGCCTAATCCACCGACCACCTTCACCTGATCAAGCTTTCCTCCCCCCGTAAGTTCATTGGTGGAAACGACAGACATTATGGTAGGAGGTGAACAACGATCTAGGATTAGCCAAGTCCACACAAGCTAGGTATTATATACCATATGAAATGCACTTTCACCGGTTGACTTGATTGGTTAAGTGAAGTCGAAGTGACGTTTGCACATGTGGCCAGATCGTTGACGCCATACTCGTAATGAGTGCTCTGCTTTGACCCATCCAAAGTGCACACACAGCTGTGAACACACACACACAGTGAACACACACCCAGAGCAGTGGGCAACCATTTATGCTGCGGCGCTCGGGGAGCAGTTGGGTGTTTGGTGCCTTGCTCAAGGGCACCTCATTCGTGGTACTGAAGGTGTGAGAGAGCGCTGTACATTCACACCCCCACCTACAATCCCTGCCGGTACAAAACTCGAACCACAACCTTTGGGTTATGAGTCCGAATCTCTAACCATTAGGCCACGACTTAAAAACCCATCCTCTTTCCAATGCCTCTAACAAATTCTCTGCCAAGCTAGCGCCCAAGTGGGAGGGTCCAGCTGAAATAAAAAGTAAAACAGGGCCAGTAAATTACACTGTGTGCTGGGGCAACCCACCAAAAACAGATGTGATGAATGTGGTTAATTTGAAGTGTTATTATGGACGCTCATCTCCGACCGCCGTTGGCTGGGGGGGGATCTGTTATTGCTGTTATTGATGTATTGATGTATCGTTTGTTTGTATTGCCCCGTCGAGTGTTGTGGACCCTGTTTCTACTTGCGAGAGTTCGCTCTGGACGCGCCAGGGAATCCCCGTGATGTCACATCGACAATGACTTGACACGTCCGTAAACCGGTTACGCTTTCATGACTCGCTCATGGCTCAATTGTACCTAACGATCGCATCGTCTCCTACAAGGCCGCATGGTTATTTGCTGTGAACTGTGGGATTCTCACATGGATGGTCAGATTTTGTTGACCTATTGGTGGATTTCCTTCCCAGGACAGCGCTGTTTCCTCACTTGACTCCCTGGGACATCTAATACCAGTTCACCGGTGAGGCCGAACTGAACACACACACACACTCATACTATTTGACTTTCAAGGACAGTACGCACACATACATCGATTGTATATATCGTTTTTTTTGTCTTCTTGTGAAATACACTCTGGGTTGGCATTCATTATTTATCGTGGTGGTTATTTATTTTGCCTGCATTCCTTCAACCCCACTATTAAGAGGTAAAAAGAACAAACTTTATTTTGTGTAGCCTGCCTTATTTAGGCTGAGCGTTACAAGTGTGTAGAGGAATCAGCTGTGTGTTTGTGTCTGAGAAGGAGAATTCAGTGCTGAGCTTTCTAATGTGTTGCCAGGACAGTGAGGTGCAGCACACATGATCCTCGGAGGGCCACAGAGAATCACCAGAGAGACAAGGGTCAAACACCAATGACACAATCAATAACACAGGGCCTGGTTCATGCTTTCAAACTCTATTTCCTTCTCTCTCCTTAACGCAGTAACAGTTTTTTTTTTGCCTTTCATATCAGTAGATTTTAGCTGATAAATGCAATTAGGGGAGGACAAATTAGAATGCATAAAAAGTATCGATGTACTGATAATAAAATTAGTGGCAATAAAGATATGCCAATAGCTACTTTTATGTTATAACTCATAACATGTAAATAACCTACAATATATTCTAAATTCTCCATTACTTTGTTTAAATACATTGAAAATATACAGTAATATGCCCATAGAAAGTAGGGATGCACCAAAATTAAAATTCTAGCCAATAACAATATTATAAATTATTTTCTTGTTATAACCGATGACGAAAATTATTTTTTTAATGATTTTGTCTTAAACGCTACAAGTGAATTTAGGCATAACATTGTTTAGAAACAATATAATGATATTCAATTTGCAGTTTGATAATAAGTACTTAAGTCTTATTAGTGTGTTAAAGATACTGTAGTCTGCATGGCCCCGCCGGGGGGGGCGTTTGGTGTGTCAAGATATACTTGTCCAAGGGTTTGTTGTAGGGACTGACCTGGCACTTGAGGCGCTCTTCTGTTTTTGGTTTGTGTTAAACTCCCCTTCCATGTCCCCTCTCACTATCCTGGGTTTGGTACCCTGGGCGCATTACCCTGCTATATAGAGCATCCGGGCTCTTCGTCATGGCGTCGGGATTGTATTGTCTTCATAGGTTGGCTGTTGTCTGTGTCATTTTGGATACCTTTTGCAAACTGTTTTTTCGTTTTGTCCTGTTCTTACTTTTTCAATAAGCTGCACATGGAACGTACCTTGTTTCCTCCTGGCATTCCGTGCCAGAATCCAGACGCCCATAACTAGTTGCCAGCAGTTGGTTGGGGACCTTTTGGATCATGACACGTTCGGAGGTTCCTCCTCGCTTCGAAGGACGCGGGCTCGGCTCCGTGTTTGGCGGATCTTCGCAACGGGGATGGACATTGAGCTTTCGCGTCAGTCCCCCCCTTTTGGACCTTGCGAGGAGATTAGGACCTGCATGCCTCAGACTGAAGAAACGTCTGATTGTTTAGACAATTCCGTGCCTACTCGGGAGATGGATGGGCTTAAAATGCTTGACTTTTGGGGCCTCATTGGTTACCGCAACTTGGTGATCTCATGTCGGTCTGAGTCTCTTGCAGTGCCTTGGGAGATGCAGGAACCCGCTCCAGTCGGGGAGCTTGCTGAGTCCACTCCAGAGCCCGTTCCAATCCAGGCGCTCACCG